>JACGAQ010001937.1:0-49052 GCA_014119065.1 Orius insidiosus
TCAAGTGGGGAGACACGTTTTACCAGCATACCCAGCAGCTTATCTTCTAAACTCTTAAATAAATAATTAGAACCTTTTAACTAAATTTGTTTTCTATACTTTTTGGTCACAGAAAAATAAACTACAGTGCCCTTCGAGTAAAGCGTTTCGTGGAGTTGCGGATTCGGCATTTTCGTTATATACAACTTAAACTTTGCATCGTATTCGACGTATTTTCCGCCTATTTCCACGAACAATTGATCTTTTGATACTAAAAAATTTCGATGTTATAATTAATACTTAAGATTTTAAGAACCTTTAATTTTTTGCTCGAGTACGTTCCCAATGATCGGATCGACATAATCTACGTCTGGCATCAAAACTGGGTATCCATATTTGACAGCAGATTCGAACAACTTCAAAAATTCGGGGTCCATAAACGAAAGAATTTTTAAATTCCGCTTTGCTTCTTTCCTCTTTATCCAATTGATGGCCTTGAGAAAAAAGTTGATTGATACTCTTCGATTAAAATGAGCTTACTTGTTGTTGAGGATCGATGCAGATAGGAAACGACGAGGGGTATGTGGTTAGTATTCCGTTTTGAAGCGATAGTTCATCGAGGCTAAGACCCTCCGATTCCCATCTAAAATCGAATTTCTAACTACCTCACAATATAATATTAAGTAAAATAATGGGCACAAAAGTTTTCAAATATATTTTCAAAACTTTTTACACTTGTCCAATCAGAATTCCAAACGATCACTACGTACCCACTTCAAACTTGGCTTTGAAGCATATTCTACAATTGAAGGGTACGGGGAAATAACCGATTTTTTCCATCTAAAAATTTTGAAATGTTCACAAAATAGTTCGATTTTTTTTTTTTTTTTTTTTTTTTTTTAAAGAAAGAAGAATGGGATTTAACCGATGAGCAAGAGGCCTTCTTTTTCATCGGTTAATCCATTCTTCTTCTTTTCTGGACTAGCCCATAGGCCATTTAAGGGAGGGGGGAGGACCCAGGCGGGGGCTCGCCATATTGCCGTGGCGCCCTATCAGGGCCAACTCCAGAGGAGTGGCCAGACCAATTTATCGCGGATTTTGTGGAAGAATATTTATTTGGAATTTAACTTCCAAACAAAATCCCTACACCCAAACCCGGGATCGAACCCGGTCTCCAATGGTGGAAGTCCAAGACTGAACCTTCCAGCCACGGAGCCGGTTAGTTCGATTTTTAAAAAAACTCCAAATGATGCCTCATCGAAAAAAAAGAAAAAAATTATGGCATGAACGCATAAATTAAACAATTATTTTGTAATATTGAAACCTAAATTTCCCCTAAAATCTTAAGTTTTGATACATAAGAGAAAGCCAGTTGATTTATCCCTTGCACCCTTGCGTTCAGTAAAAAATTCGACTAGGTACATTTTGAGCTTTGAAACCCGGACCTCAGTGCCACAAACCAGCGACTTATACCACTGGCATAGGAAGGCAGGATTTAAAAAAAATCAAGTAGTGACACTAGAAAGAGGACGGTAATCGCCTCCAAAAAACCATCTAAAAGAGACTTACACGCTTAAAGTGGAAGCTTCGACTAAATATCTTTCGATCGAAAAGTCAAAGAAACCGGAATTTTAGCTTCTTTTAATATAATGAACCACTTTTCGTAAAGCATTTCTTCCCTGAATTCCCACGTGAATGGACCAGCGTAGCTTAGAAACGCGGAGCAAAGCAAACAGTTTCCAAGCACTTCATCCTTTTCTTTCTTCAGGAAATCTAAATGCTTTAACCATCTGAATAGAAAGCAACAAAAATCAATATCTATTGAATTAAATGAATGCAAACAAAGAAAAATGATTTTTTTTTTCAACCTGTCTTTCTCTTTAGTCAACCCTTGGAAAAGTTGATCGGCCAAGTTTAGTCTACGTTCCATCAAATTAGTTTCGTCTTGAATAATCGTTTGCTCGGCCAATTTGTCAGAGTACTTTTCGTTAAGAACGTTTCTAGATATTTCAAGAGTAGAAATTTCAATTTGAAGGTTACTTATGAAGGTTTCAATCTAAAATAAAAATTTTTAAGATGACAAGAATCTAATTCAACAAACCTCTTTGCTGCTCTCCGCTAACTCAACGACTTTTTCTTTTTTAGGTTTAATTTCTTTAAGAACTGCGCAATAAGAAATCACACCTTCGATAAATCTCAAGAAATTAAACCCTGCCGCGCTTATTTTGTAAAGTTCGTTTAACTTTTTTGAATCTAATCAAATTGTTTATTTATTATGAACGTTTATTAGATTTACCTTAAGATGGGTTTTGACTTGATGGATGGTCTTTTGAGGAATCGCATCGCAGTTAAGTTCTTTGACTCGATTTAAAAAAGTTATTTCTGTCATAAGAGCTTTTGACGTTCTCCAGTTGATCTCTTTTGCTCCTAACAGAATCGCCATGCATTCACAGACGATTTGTACCGGCTCCGGGGGTGAAGCGAACGACCTGGATACGAGTTTGACATCATTCAATAATTTAATCTTTCAACCTCATTTCAACGATGTCGTCTTCCTGGATGCTTTCCAACGTAAGTTTCGCATTTTCTAACGTCGGTATCGCTTGACTCAACGAAAGTTCAACTTCTCGGTTCAGTTTTTCCGTAAGTTTTTGATTGTTTAGTATCTCGTTCTGCTTCCGAGCCACAAGTCCTTTTTTATCACTCACTAATTTCGTTGCTAAAGAAGACAATTTTAAATAAAAAGTGTCTTAAAAGCATTACAAACCTTCTTCAACTTCCTCAGTGAGTAAATCGGTGTCTTTTGATTTTTCATCCACTATCGCTTTTTGCTGAGTAAAATTACCTTTCAGTTCGCCCAAACGTATTTCGGCCTCTGATATTTTTTTGAGTCCCCCTCGTAAATTTTCACACTAAATAAGTTATATTATTCACTCTGGGTTACGTAATAATGTTCAGAAAAAATTTGCAACGCCACTATCATGTGAAAAACCTCATGAGTAGTGCAACTTTTTTTCTCTTGAGACAGTTAAAATAGAAAAAAGTACTAGTTTGAAGAGCTTGCAACGAAAACTTCCTTAACAAGAAGTAACAATATAGGAGGGGGAAGTATAAGGAGGGGAAGTATAAGAGGTGGGTATAAAGGAGGGGGTACAAGAGAGGGGGAAGTACAAAGGAGGGGAAGCATAACGGAGAGGAATTATAACGGAGGAGGAATTTTTTTTGAAAAATGTTAATTTTTTTCTAAGTTTTTTTTGTTTTTCTAAGTTTTTTCAAAAATTTTCTAAGTTTTTTTTTTTTTTTTTTTTTTTCGAAAAATTTTTTAAGTATCGAGGTGATACTTATAATGATGTTTGCACAAGGGAGGTCCCTCTCAGAAGGGTGGAAGTATGAAATTTCTCCCTACTAAAATTATAATTAATGTAAAAAAAAAGACAATTTTTTGCACCAAAAATTCGTTAAAAATATCGAGTAATTGGTGAAAATTTGGTGAAAATCGGACCAATGGTTCGGCCGCAGCGATTTTTTTTTCAAACAGACATATCTCCGCCATTTTCTCGAAATTCAAAAATCGCCTCGTTAGTTTCTCGTTCATTTGGTGAAAATGTGGTGAAAATCGGTTGAAAACGTAAAGTGTTCCGGAAAAAAAATGCTACGGACGGACGGCACCACAGACAAAGTTGAGATCGGTAAAGATATTCGATTAGACCCTCGGGTCTGGAAGACCCATCCCAAAAACCTGACGAGGAGGGTATCACAATAACTCTTTAAGGAAGTTAATACACTTCTTAAAAAATGAATTTCATCGAAAAGTTCAACAGAGGGGAAATGTCAAAAAATTATTTATTTTTCTTTTTGACAATTTTCATTCTCTGAACGTCAATCCCAAATAATCTACTTATTTTCATTTTTTTTAAATACTAAATTATTCAAACCCGCCACTTTTTTAACGTGAAAAAATAAATAAATAATGCTTACTTTTGAATCTATATCTTTGTTCCTTTTATTCATCAGTTTCAAGTAATCTTTCACGAATTCCAATAATGCTTTGGAGTCAAATAACTTTTCGAGAGAGTTTCAAGAAAAAATCGTTCGAGTATTCGTTCATTAAAAGATGAATTTTAATGGCGCTTTCAATTATCGGTTCTTTTAACTCTGACGGTATGCTGATAACCTTTAAAAAAAATTACACTTTTCTCTTAAGGTTAAACTTACGTCTTTAAAATATTTTGTGGCTACTGAGTGAAGGGCTTTTGTGGGCCACGGATAGATCCAATCAATGTATGTATTATTAATGATCCCTGGAAAACTTC
The DNA here is from genome assembly GCA_014119065.1 of Orius insidiosus. NCBI lineage: Eukaryota > Metazoa > Arthropoda > Insecta > Hemiptera > Anthocoridae > Orius > Orius insidiosus. Next base: position 4,293 of record JACGAQ010001937.1, read on the forward strand.
GGCACTGCTTTCGAAATGAGTCCGTCGTCGGATTCATGGAAAGGACTACATGCAAATTGTCTTGGCATTTGTTCTTGAAGTGTAGCCACCAATCGAATCTAACAAAAAAATAAAAGCTTTCTACTTTTGATATGAAAGAAATACTTTTCAGTATATTCTCCTCTGTTAATTTCAATTTTTGAATTACATCTTCTTTCTCGGGACGGGAAAATAATGAATTTATTATTCCAACAGTGAGTAAATTGTTGGTCAGTTCGAGGAACTCTGTTGAAAATTTTGAAATATTATTCAAAATTATTAATTAGAAATATGATGTACCATCGTTGACTATTTGAGATGCTGTTAACAAGAATGTAGTGACTTTCCCTTCAAGGCCTGAAGACTTAAGCATTTCTTTTAAATCCTCTTTAAAACTATCGCTGCCGTAATTTTTCGATAGTGCGACGCTAAACAAGTGTGAATCTGAAATAACATTCTTTTTATAAAGTATATAAAATCGGCATCAGTCAAGCACCAAAACGCGAATTCGCCCTCAGAGACTAACCTGCAGCAAATGAAGCCAAACGAACGATGGAATCTTTTCCGCTTCCGCTGATTCCGATGATCATACAATGTCCTCTTTTTATTCTTAACAATCTGTGGACACGAGTCAAATGATCTAGAGCGTCTTCGAAAAAAACGAGATTCATAGTTGTGAAATGTTTGTTGTATTCAGTTGAGATCTAATGAAAACTATGTTTAGTTCTTTTTTTCCCATTTCTTTCAAATACTTCAGTGAAAAGATGAAAGACAGCGTTGTAGTCAAGAAGGTCTTCGTAATATCTCGAATGTGTTTTGAGCATCGCGTTTCTGTAGTCGCCGAACAGCAACGGCTCTCGCAAAGCGTAGGCTACAACGTCCGGAAAATATTTGTTCAATTTTTCACATACCAAATCCGCCATTTTCTTCCGATCCTGAACTTTTAAAGTTACTTGAAATGATAATAATTTGCTATGATCATACAGCTTCGGTGCATAGACGGTCGAATATCACGCGTGAAAATCGTTGTGCCAAACCCTCACAAACTGGGCGCTTGTCGTAAATAAATGCTTTGTGGTCTGTAGAAGTCCGGAGAAGACTCTCGACAAATCTCGGAGGTTGAAAGAGTAATGGAATTTGGTCGGTGTCGGAGGAAGTGTGGATGAAACGACCTAAGAAATAGGCTTAAAATTAAATTTAAAGTGATTCGAAATTCACTTTGAAAACTTCGACTGTCAGTCTTGTGATTTCGCTCGCCATGTACTTGACTTCCTCTTCGAAATCGACCAAATGTCCTTGGAGCATCGATAAATAAATATGAGTAATCGTCGTATCCGAGGCTTTGAAAGATTGAAAACTGAAAACAACGCCAAATATCTCGGATCGACATCATTTCTACCTCCTCCGATTTTCCCCATTGCCGCAAATAAAGCTAAGAAACGCAACATTCATTTCAAATTTCAAACTAAATAATATTACAAAAATTAGTTATGTTTTTCCATTTGAGATCCTTTTTACGAGAATAAAGACCACTTTTTTCTATAAACATTTTCAGCAACGCTATCGGCTGCTGAGTCCCGAATTCGTCAACCTAAAAAAAAGGGTAGGAAGCAATTTTTAAAAAAAAAATTTCACCTGGGGCATATTCATGTCGTCAATGAAAGTAATCAATTTCGTCCCCGGTGGAGGACCGTAAATGCCTTTCGAATATTTTTGAATTGATGACTCTATGTTGTTTTGGACGTCAAATGATGTTGTTCTCGTTGAAAACGACATCAGAAGATTACCCTTATTAAATAATTTATACGGTTTTATCAGTTATATTGGTTCTTACAAATTTTTGAGGATCGAGTTGTCGTAAGAATTCCATCATTGTAGCAGTCTTAGATGTACCCGACTCCCCAACAAGCAATATTGGTCGCCGAATCTGAATTGTGAGAACATCATTTGTAAGCTCCTTCCTTGCGTCAGAAACTTACCTTAGGTTTGCAGTTCAGTCTATACTTATACTTCAATGGGCGTTAGAAAAAAGTGAAAAAGTAAATATAATTGGCAACATAAATAGATTAAAAATATTTGATAAGTGCTTACACAAACGTATAGCTCGCTCTCACAATTTTGCTGGAATAAAATTGATCAAAAGTCCAAATCGATAAACGCTAAAGTAAAATACTTTCGTTAATAAATTTAAAAGCCAAAGGAATTTGGTCGAATCTTCAGTTGGGACGAACACGTCATCGAAGTGCTTGTCCAAATCGTGAACGTAGTTCGGTATAAGAGTTTTCCACGCGACCCACGAGCAGTTTCCCTGTCAAGTTTGTACTCATATAAAGTCGGCCATTTTGTCGGAATATGATCTACGGAAAGGTATTTAAAAAGTTCATTAAATTTTGTGTTACTTATGTCTGCTTTTCGTCCATCTGAATCGTCAAAAGATGGTAAACCGCTAAGTTTTTTAATTACGGAATCAAACGGTTGGCGATCCTTTTTGATGATGGCGGCTCCCAACGAGTAGTAAATCGAATCAATAAAAACTCCTTCCAAAACTTCGTAGTATTCTTCAATCTCACTTTTCTGTTTGATTGATCTATCCAATCTTTTCAATTGAGAAGCTGTGTATCTTTCGACTTTGCTATCCCGACGGTCAGCGTCGGCCATCGGGAGAAACGCTTCTAACATATAGCACAACTGAGTGACCTAAAATTTAAATAAATAAAAGGCTAATTTTTTAATTTATATACCATGTTCAGCTCGGTTTGAAAAACAATCAAGTCAAGCGGAGGTGATACTTTTTTTGATACTTTGGTAACTCCTCGAAAAATAAATGACAAGCAGTCTGGGATGTATTTCTCAAAATATTTTTGAAGCATCTCGATCTCTTTGGGGTCCAAACGTGTCTTAATCCATCTTTCCCAGTATGGTTTATAGCCGAGGGTTTTAGGATCAACATAAATCACCCCGACTCTTGAGAGAGTGGCTGGGGAAGCGTATTGGAAATCACCTACCTATAAAAGTTTGTTTAATTTATTATCGCTGAAATCGCTAAAAAAAACCTCGAACAGCAAAGTGCATTCGGAAGAGAGCGAAATTCTTTCTCCGTTTGCCAAAGTAAGAAGTTTGTTGTCATCCATAACAGAATTAATACTTTCAACCCAAATGCCGTCAACGTCGCCGTCAAATATGATATAGTGCTTCTTCGTTACTTTGCTTTTCGATTTGTTCACTTCCCTAAATATTTTAGAAAAAAGACCGTCCGTCCATTCCCTCGTCGTCAGATTTAGGGTTCCAAACAACTCATTCACGCTACACGCCTGAAATTTGAAAACTCAGAAACACTACAAGAACCGATTTTTTTATCTATCCATCGAACTTATGAAGCAGCTAGTGAACGACCTAACTTAAAACAATACCTTAGGGTTCAGCTCATGAAGATGAGATGACACTCCGAACGCAGATTGTGCAGAAGATAAAGTCTTGATTATGACCGACTTCCCGCCCCCACTTGAACCAACGACCATAGCTGAATGGCGGGTCATCAAAGTTTCAAAGAGTTGAATTACTTTTTCGACCTCAAAATGGAAAATATTAATTTTTTAAAAAATAATATTGTCCAACCTGATGTGGTATCACAACATATCCGTTTTTCACTAACGATTTTTTTACCGCTTCCGAAAACTCAGGGTACAAAATCTTGGGATCCTCTTGTCCTGGGAAAAGGTCGTGTATAAGCTCTTTGAATAAAACTACGTCGTAAGACGTTAGTTTCGGAAGGATATGCTCCCTATAAAAAAATTGTATTCTTACTTATTTTTGTATCAACTTGAAATTACCAGAGGCAAGTCGTTAAAACTAAATTTTCCGGCATCCCTGGAGTGTTGCGTTTTAATTCACCGGCCATTCTAATAACGGATTTGATCTCCCGAAGTCCAAAGTTATAATGATTCTGTTTGGAAAGAAGCTTCTTCGATAATTTCAACAGTGCTGTTATTTTTTTAGTGAGCTCCTTTTATAGAAGAAAAACATTATTTTTATATTTTTTCCTTGTCGAATGTTTCACCTTCGCTTCTAAAAATCCTTCAGCGTATAATGAAATGTTACAAATCCGTTCGAAATCTGGGAGTATGCACGCTATTGGGCGAAAAATAGACTTGACCGATTCAGGCAGCGCAGCCTTTCCCGTATATCCTGGATTCATTGTTATGAAAATTCCAACATTCACGTTGATGGGTATTTCACAGTTACAAATCTAAAAATTCGTTAAATAAGAAGAAGAAATCTATAAGAGAAGGGTTTCGCAAAAATTCTAAAATAGACCCCGACTACCAAAGTGGTAAACTTAGGTACCATCAAGTGGGTAGATTTTTTCTGGAGTGCGTTCCGAATGTTGTGAAGAATCGTCGAAATGACTGACAAAACCGAGATGTCTATTCGGTTGAATTCGTCGAAGCATCCCCAGGCGCCACACTGGCACAAACCGTTTAAAATTTTACCGAACGAAATATGATCCATGCTTTCACCGCAGTTCGTAACCATACAGAGGATCCCCATCGCTTTCGCGAGGTCTTTCACCGTCTCCGTTTCCCAGTCCCGGAAGGACCTAAAACGTCAAAAGAAAATATTGTTCATCAAGAAAAAAATTTTAATTTTAACAATTTATTACAACAAAGTTTTTGTCAATTTATGACTTTGCCATTTCTAACAGTTTGTAATTTGAATTGGGGAAAAACAACAGCAACAATGAAGGAACTGTGTTTGATTGTTTTGAGAGGGAAAGGATGTTAAGGCACGGCGGGGCGAAATTACGTCACAAGCTCTAACGCGCTATCTAGTATAACCTCCTTTCACTAGGAATGCCCGAATCAGTCGGTAAAGCAAGCGTACTTTTAAAGGAATGATAATCAAGAAACGGAAAACTACTTCAAAAAGCTCGGGAAAACGGAAAATCGTACGAATTTCGTCCTTTTTGGCTAATCTTAAATTTAAACAGAATTACGTTTTCTGAAAGTTTTTCTCGATTTTCAAATTTGGACGGATTTTCGTATTTTTTAGCCTTTATCATTTTTCAAAAAAAAATGCTGAGAAAACATAATTTGATTTATTAACAAAACTGATAAAAACAAAAGATTGAATAAGACTGTAATCTCAAAAATAAGACTGTAAGATAACCTAAAACTCAAATATTTATTCATTCCCCAAGACGTCAAAATATTATAGGAATAAATAGCCCGCAGGGTGGTAGGCTTGCACTGGCTTAAGGCAAATCCCAACATAAAAGGGTTCAAAGAATGGGGGAATAGATTCCCTTAGGGAATAGGATAATGTGAAAACCTGTTGTGTCGCTTACTTCGACCGCACAGATTTTGAAAGTTATTCATCCAGTCAAAAAATCAATTTAATGATTATTCATATGAGAATAGAAATTATTTCATAATTCAACAGTTTTAAAATTTGTCCCTTGAAAACTCCGAGATACCTCTCCTTTCTAAGGAGGCGACTCCAACTTGACCCGAGTATTCTTACCTACTGGTGCAGCGCCGAGTTGCATAGAAAGTGCTTGCGTCATTGTCAAGTAAATTCGATCAGTCAACGGAGTAATAACGAGTCTTCCATGCAATCCCATATATTCATGCCCGTACACGAATTCACCTAAACGCAAAACATAAAATAAAGCTAGAAATGCAAGTACTGACCTGAACATTGTTTAACCACGACATCATTTATTGGTTTTAGCCAATAATATCTTAATTGGCTTTCCCATTCGAATTCCTCGCTGTTCGAAATACTATTACACGAAATTATGAAAAACAAATTAAACAGAAAAACTACTTACTTGTTTCCTATAAATGAATCGACAATATCTCGCGCGTGGATATCAATGATAAGAATTGTTGTAAACTTTTTCCTTAAGTTTTTGCTAAGTTTGCTTCTAATTTTTGAAACAATTTCGTCCAATTGAAAATTCAAACGTCCTCCGAAATCCTTCATTGCCAATTATTCCCCTTTAAAAAATAAAATTTTCAATTATTTTCTAAGTAAGCGTATCTACCATATTGAGGTCACGAAATACGTATTCCATTTCAGCAGTCCACCATATTTTGGCGGAAACAAAGATCGCCATTCCAAAATAACTAAGGATCCACTCAGATCTGTAAATCATACATCATTAGGAGTTTGGCATTTTAAGAGCTTTCAAAATTCCTAAAATTAATACATTTAAGATTGGCTGAATCTATAAGTACATTTTTTATTCATATCCTAGCACAATCAATTTTTCATTATCCGCGAATAATCAGTAAATTACCCAAAATTTATGATGCCAATTAACTACCCTCAAGGGTTATTATTTTATTTAAATTAATTTGCTAAAATTGCTTATACGTAATTCATAGGTTAGGCAACGCCCGAATTGATATAAACTACGTGGGGGACAGCAGTCCACCCTCATTCCCTCCGGATTTTAAGGTCAGGGTTCAATTCCCGCGCCAGTCCCCGGTTCTTTTAGGTCAATTTTTGCTCATTTTTGAAAGGTTTTTTAAAAAATTATTTACTGCAGAAAAAGTCTTACAGTTCCAAGAAGAAAGAAAAACATACCGAGGTCTCCTTTCTGTTCCAAAATCATGTACTGCTTGTTTAGTCACTGTTTTATTCGTATCTCTCATTTCTTCCAACAGTTTTGACATCCAACATTCAACTTTCTCTTCAACAGTGATAGGTTTCAAAAATAAAAACTCCTCTTCTTCGCTGGAAAGTAGCCCTCTTATTTCGATCTTACAATTCGGATCTTGAGGATCGGCCCAGTGATATTTAAGTAGCTTCACATTATTAAAAACCTAATTTTGTGTTAATCATTTATTGTTTAATATATTTTTTTTACTTTAGTGATAAATGTTTGAATAATATTGATTCCCCCAGATCCAAGAAAGAGCAAAAGTTCATCATCTGAGAGAAAGAAAAATCGAGGGAAACTGTTCCTCTTTCTGCTAAGGTAAGTACACAGTGAACTTTCGCAAACGTCCAATTTTTCAATTAAAATTCGAAATTCTTTCAGCAGCTCTGGTCGAAGGCACTGTCTCAATAATTCGGGATGGGAAGACGTTTCATTGGTTATCTATTTTAAAAATCAATAAAAGTTGGGAATACATAAAAAGGTAAAACTATGCCTTTAAATAATGAGAATCAAGTTCCTCAAATTTTCTGGATTCCGCTGCTAATTGAGATCGAACATCCCCGTCGACAAAAATGCCTTCTAAATAAAGCCACTTTTTTTGTACAACAATCCATTCCGTCAAAATCTCCGAAGCTGTAGACAAATGATTTCCCCAAATCTGAATGTCGTTTATAAAAGGAACTGCAAAGCTAAATTCATAATTAATTTTTTAATCTTGCAATTGAACTAACTAAGATTTTTCCATGCTTCGTAATTGAATGCAGCTGTCGTCAAGGTCGGCCATTATTTCCTGAACGTTCCCTAATATCTGGCCGTGAATTTGTTTTTCTTTTTGTGAGGTAAAAAAGGTAATTTCTTTTGGGACCAAACCTGAGAAAGTACATTTTAAAATGATCAACTGAAAGACTAAGGAAACCCTTACTTCTTTTATTTTACTTATTGAAACTTCAATTTCTAATTCGTGATTTGCATTTCCCAATAGCTCTTCCACGATATCTTCATAAAGGTAGAGATTGAGGTTAAAAATGCTTTCCAACACAAATGTTTCCGGATGGTTATCGAAGAATCGGCCTAACCTAAATGTTGAAGAAACAAAAAAAAAGAAATCTCAAATACCAGTTCGGTTCATTAACTCCTCCCAGTGGCGAGGGCGAATTGCTTTTTCTTTCAAGTTCTCCATAAGCGGAATCGTCGTTTTGAAATCTTTTAGGGTCTGATTGATGGATAAGGCTATGGGCAATTCTTTACACTCTTCGGGAAGTTTTTCAAAATCCTCTAAAAAACTATTGACACCTTCCATGAGTTTCGACGGTACCAAATCAACCCACAAGTATTTTCCCCAAAAAATACAAAATTCCTAGGAGAATAAAATAAGTTTCTTTTTCTGTGGAACGAAAATTCCGCACTTACTTTCAATGATTGATATATTAGATAGACTTTTTCCACATTCGAGAATTCTTCAAAAGCAGATATAAAGTTTGAGTAGTCAGTAGGTTTGAGGCTAAAGTGTTTTTCTGATTGAAGTGTTGTAACTTTTCTTTTCATCATCGTTTTAAATTGATCTTGGTATTCCTTTACAGAAATATTATTTTATAATTTAAAGCAATCAAACTTTTACTTTTATCAAGTTTGATCCGTGTTCTACATCGTCCAAACAAGTACCTGGACCTTCACTGAAGTATTTATCGGTAAAATTGAAACAGTCGACTGTAAAATCTTTGGCAGAATCTGTTGTTGTTTTGTAAAATATTTTTTTTACTGGAAGTAAAGAGATCGTCCGACAAACACCCGTGAGGCGGAGTTTTTCATATTTGTTGGTTACAGCTTTATAAAAAATTTTATTTTCACTATCAACCTAAAAAATAAAATGCTCTCTGATGCAGATTTTGCTGCAGCCCTACTCTTTTAATCCTGAGGAAAAACAAAAAGACTTACGTTACATTTCCACATGGTAACAAGATGAACGCGCTCATTTATGTATTTAAACCCACATTCAGCCACAGGTTGAAGTTCTCCAATTTCTTTTATCATCTGAAGAACTTCTTGAAAAGTGGCAAGATCAGGAATATTTTGCATGACCTTTTCAAGAAGTCGCTGAAATTTTTGGAATTAGTTAGCAAAAAAAAAAAAATGTTAGCATACATCAAAACTCGAAGACAGTTTTTTCGCTTGATCAGAAGCATCTTTCACTAGGTGTTCAGATAAAATATTTTTCCACTCACTCGATATTGAAATAATGGCCGATACTAAAGGTCTCACAACTAATCTGTTTTAAAATAAATTTTCAAATGTTCTCAAATAATAATCCTTACCTTAAGCAGAAGACATCGATATATCCTTTGTGTCTAAACATAAACTTTTGTAACCTTGATAAAAAGCGAAGCACTCATCAAATTCAGCCAATGTCGGTTTATCTTCTAAGAATTTCTCATCGTATCCAAAGGACTCATTTTCCATAAGTGAGAATATTTTGCCAACTTGAATTTAATAATGAAAGCACTCTCTTGTGAAATAAATAAAGCTTACTGAGTAATTTCTTGATTAACCTTTCTTATGATAAACGCGACAGTTTCATGGATTTTTTCAATGGACTTTTTAACAAGTTGGACCTCAATAATATCGTCGATATAAGCATACTGATGCATTTGGCCTGTACTTATATTTTTTACGATTGAAATTTGATAGCAGGTTCCATCATACCATCTAACATAATGGCTTAACCTACAAATATTTAAATTAATTAACAGTAAAATAACCTTCTAAAACCTTTTAAGAAATTTATCGACCAATAGAGACAATGAGTAGCCGAGGACGTCGACAGGAGGTTCAACTGTGATATCACTAGAGTCAAGGCTTATGGTAACGGTTATTTTTGAATCAAACTTTCCTAGGAGAAACTCTTGAAATAAAATTAGGTTGTGAAGGACCATACTGAAAAAGATAATGTTTGAGAATCATATAAGGAAATTTTCCATACTTGGTCATAGCTTCAAAAAATATGTTTTCTGCCCATCTGTAGTACATAGCCATTTGCTCACAGCTACCAGACGAACCTAATCCTGTAATGGATTCCAGCTTGTACATAGATGGTGCCATTTTATCGTATTCTATAGCAAGCAGAATTCCAGCACTATCCATTTCTTTTTCCAAGCTCAAACATAAATCCTGGTGAACAATGATGAGAATTCAAGTTATAAGATTGTACTTACAGAAAAAGTCTGTGTGATTGAATTTCTTTGAAAAGGAAAGAAATCGATTGTTTTCACGGTTTTTGATATGATTCCAAATCTTTTTTCAATCCCTTTTATTTGAGACAGAAGGATTCCAAGGCTTTCTAGTTTTACTCTTATACTTTTGGCGTAGTTTTGAACGCTAATCGAGCTCCAAGTGTGCTCCGTTAAGCCCATATTGAGAAGATTTTCAATTTCAACGATAAAATGTTTTAAAGCATAACACTAACAAATAAAAATAATAAAAAGTCAAAGGTTTTCAAAATAATTACTTGAGGTTCGGAGATTTTTTAACGATTTCTCTGTAGTAGTTCACAACATATTCAACCCCTAATATTTCACATGAAGAGATTTCTTTAAGGTGGCCAAACAAAGGATTTCTTTGGGGACGGGAAAACCTAATTCGTCGATAATTTCCGCTTCTCGGACTATCCGCTGAAAATTGGGGTCGTAGTTGAGTTTTATCGAGTAGCCATGTTCGAAGAGAAGGTCTGTGCCGATGAATTCTCTCCATGAAAACCGATGGACGTCATGGCGGCATCCTGTATATACTCGTGGTAAAGTGACTTTGGACAATTTCGTTTCTTCCTCGGCTTCCAAATCTTTCAATTTAGTGTCGATCTTTTCCAATTGGACAAGCTTATTTTTCAAAAGTTTTTTCTCAAATTGTCGCACGTCTTTCATTCGTTTTTGACAACTGAGAACATTTATGCTCCCTTTTTCATCAAGCAGAGTATCTTTTACTTCTTTGAAAAGCTCAGCATTTTTATCCTTCTCTCTGCTTTTAATATTTTGAACTTGCTCGCTCAATTTTTGTTGTTTTTCTTCGATTCGTTTTATCTCTTTTTCAACTTTGGACTTTTTAGCTTCAAGTCTAGATTTTTTTCTCTTCAATTTTTTATCTTGTTGTTTCCTATATCTAGCGACTCTTCGCTTTTGAATGGTGTGAGTTACATTTTTCCCTTTAACATGATCGCTGAATTTTAACTTTTCATATTGAATTTTTTCCATTTTGTCTTTGAGTTTTTTTAAAGCTTTTCTAGCCTTCTTCAATCGTTCCCTTAGTTGGTGTTTTTCTTCACGAATGCGCCTTCTTTTTTCCTTGTCCGATAACTTTTTAAATTTTTTACTTTTATGGCTTCGACTGAATTCTTTTAAGCCTTTTCCAGATTTTATTTTGCCCAACTCCTTGTCTATAACTAGAGGCTCGCTTCCTTCATTTTAGGCGTTCTATGCTTTGTAATTTGACGCCTTTTTGTTATTATCTTTTGCCTAATAATTCCTTTCTTTTCTTTCAAACGGGCGGCTTTTTTTCGTTTTTTGTCGAGTTTACTGAGTTCTCGAGAAAAAGCCGAAAGTTTTCTAATGTACGACTTTTTTAGATAACGATAACCATCTTTCCCTGTGAGTTTAAGCATTTTCAATTGTCGCCTTTTCATTTTTTCCTGAATTTTCGGATCTTCCTCCTCATACTTCAAATGCTTTTTCCTTTGAAATAAGTTCTTTTTAGTTTTTCGAGGTTTCTTCTCAATCAAGACCACTTTGGATGGTTCTTCTACCTCTCTTCATAAAAAGACACTTGAGACAAAGTATCGGAAAATGTATTTATGTTCAATGTCGGCTCTAAAACATAAATAAAATTATAAAGTAATAAGTTGTAATTTATTTTACTTCCTAGCTCAACAAGTTTAATTAAATTCTTTTGAAACGCAGTTTTAAGGTAGGGCAAATCCTTTTTAAGCCATGATGCAAATAATTCTTGCTCATTTTCCCGTAATACATCAACCAAACGCTGATATTCTTGATAAGCCTTAAAAATTTGAAGTCAGCTTAGTTTTTGATGTAAAGAAAAAACGACAATAGTCCACCGAGCGCCATCTATGTGCTCTATTAGAAATTTTTTTGGGGTGGTTATCGTTTTTTCTTTTAATTTTTTTCATTACCAATTGTCTTTTCTCGGAATGTCTTTCTGAAGCATCGATAACTTTTAAAGATGTCTTGACATTCATGAAAAATTGCCTCGTCCAGGCGATGGAGCCACCAAATATCGGATGATATCTCATTATCGGTGGATTTTCAGACAATTCTAACAAATAAAATGAGATTATCGTATAAATATTTAACATCATTTCTTACTAAATAGGAATTCAAAATTTTATGTATTTCATCCTTGAACTTTGATAGAACATCATCCATTTTCGTAATCAGCAAGCCAGAAATTTTCCCTCTTGTTTCCACACTTTGAATTTGACAAAGTAAATAAACTGCTCTCTGGGAAGACCTTAAAAAATATATAAATTTTGTTTTATAATTTCATATGTACAAGTCAGATCCAGAACCTAAAAACATTATGAAATCATTATTTAGGCTCTATCAGAGATTTGGCTAAAACCAAATTTTGGACATGTTTTGGCACAGGATACCCTATAGGTTAGGATGTTGAGGTTAAAATAGGCTTTGTATTGCTTTATTTAGCGTCTAATATTCCCCAATATATTTCTCATAGTAAATATAAAATTATTTAAAAGAGTTTACTAAATAATAAACCAATGAATTCTATTAATTTTGAGGGGGGAGAAAAGTAATAAATTTCACCTTAGCGATTTAAAAGAATGTTGGATGACTTCCATCGCAGAGTCTTCTAAATCGTGTATCCCTTGCCAGAAATTTTGAATAATAATATTCCAATTTTCTGAATACTCATAGTCAAATATATCAAAATCTGCTGTCATAATGGGGACAGTTAGATTCCATATTTTCTTTATTAGAAGTTTAATTGATGTCGGTTCAGTCACTGAATGAATAAGCTCAGGGCAGAAGATGGCCAAATATTCTTGCATGACGACGACCATTTCTTGAATGGACCTCGAGACAGTAGCGATGTAATCGGTCTCAAGGAAAAGTCGCTCTCGATCAAATTCCCATCTCGGCTCGCATTCCGTTTCTTCAATGTTCGCTCTAGTGATCAAGTAGACTTTTTTCCAATAATCCATAAATTCTGCAGCACTAATGCAAATTCTTCTAACAACATCCAAATCCATTCTGAGAGAAAAAAAAATTAGAAAATCTAAATCATGTTATTTTTAATAGCTTACGTAAACAAATCTTGTACATCAAGTATTCTTTTTATTTTGTGCACACAACCCATTTGACTCTGTCCAACAACTGCGAGAAATAAGGCTCTGACCCCCAGTGAGGAGAAAGGGCCCATAAGACCCTCAGATGTTCCAGAACTTGTGGTAGCAGTTCAGCCATTTCACTTATTTTCTCAGTTTTTAATAGATTCTAAGAAATAAAATTGTTAACTTTAAACTATTACTAAATTTACTTTTATTTCTGTAAATGCGGTATTCAAGTAATCAGTATTTTCTAAAGACACATTGTAATAAGCTTTTATGTTGTTTCTAGCTGAAATGAACGCTTCAAGTTTTGAAGATTTTGAAAGTGTGAGGATTTTTATTATTCGTTCGACTGCAGGTTTAAACAGGTCCTCGTAGATAGGGAGAAAGCGGCCACACGCACTGCCCAATATTGATAAAGAGGCATAGGCCCTTTGCCATCAGGCGCCTTAAAAAAATACCATTTTATTAAGTTTTATTTGAATTTTTTTTATACCATGCTTCGGACAGAATCTAGCAGCCTTGATATGTAGGGTCCATTCACAAACAATGTCCTCCAGAGCAGTCATAAAATCTTCATCTTTGGACATTTCGAGGAGAAACTCATCGTCGGCAGTCTCAAGCTGAGGAACTTCAGGAAAAGTAATCATCATCTTGTTTTTTAAATTTTTGTTACACCTAGAAAATGATTGGATTAAAATCAAAAGCTGTCCTTTCATTGGCCAAAGCGTCAAAGTTCCTCAACCAATCACAAGGCTTACCATAAAATAAAGTTTGAAAATGTTTTAAACCGTTTTAGAAATGAATCATAAATAGGATGGCTATCATGCGGTTTTTCTTTAACTAAGAAGTCAGGATTTTCTTTAATATCCTTGATCGACCTTATTCGATGAAAAACGCTTGAACTTCTTCAGGATACCCAGTAAACTGTATCTCATAATATCGTTAGGCCCGAACGACATCCTTTTTTCGGCTTTTTGCTCCTTGATGATTTTCTCTCTCCTTAAAAACAAAACATAAAACAAAAGAAACTAAAAATGAAACTTACAGTTCTTCGGCATCGTCATAACTGATGTCTTTATATTCATTTTCACTCTGTAATAGCATCAGAAGTTTAATCATTTGCCTTGCGAATCCGCCAGTGGATTTGATGGTGTCTAAAGGTGGGATGCTCCATTCCCCCTGGATTGAATTTTTTCTAACTTTTATCGAGTTAGTAGGGTCGAAAGCATCGTTAAACGAATGTACAAAGTGATCTTCCAACAACTAAAAGATTAAAGTGATAAATCGTACATAAATCGTTCAGACCTTCATGGTGTTTTGAAAACTAAAGAATAAACTCTTTTCCAACTGCCCAATGAGAACATATGATGGCATTTCTGCGACTGCCTCGCTCCATGTGTCCATGAGAGGAATTCCAGTGCTTGAGGTAAAAAGAAAATAAAAATATGTTGGCTCTCCGCTAAAATCCAAGTCGATGCCTCCTATCCTTGAATGCAACTGTGGAACCATTTTCTCTTTTTTTATGATTCTCTGTAAATAAAATATGTATTCTTTTCTATAGAAAACTTTGGTTACTTTTAGAGTGACAGTAATCATTTCAAGTTCTGGAGGAGCTGATGGTTCGGCAAGTGCTGAAATGACTGAAAAAACATTTTTAATTTTAGTTTAAATTCTGTAATAAACCTGATTGAGGGCTTTGTATTCGTGGTTTCTTTTTTTTCTTTTTCTCCTTTTTCTTTTTAGGTGAGTCAGTGTCGGAGTTTTGATCGTCCTCATTTTTATCGTCGTCTAGCTCATCCGCAGAATCATTCGGAAGTTGTGGACTCGCCGATGATTCTGAAGCTCGATCTATAATATCTTGAACTTCTGTCTGGTCTTCGTTGGACTTTGTGTCCGAATCATCGCCCTTCTTCTTTTTCTTTTTCTTCTTTTAACTTTTTTCTTCGGAGGAGGCGGAAGGTCATCCTCAGGTGTGACCGATTGAGGCGGCGTTACCGGTTTTGGGACTTGAAACAAAATATAAATTACAAGGGTACAAGTAAACTTTTTTTACCTCTTTTCATAATTGTAACTTCTTTGTAAAATGTTTTTGGATAGTAGGTCTTGTATACATAAAATCCCGACCTTTCAAGATTTCGATTACTTTGTCCTGTCCCTCTTTTGAAAATATCCAAAATGTGACTTCTCATCAATCCGTCATGTCTGTCCAGCATGCTCTTCACTACTTTTTCATCAACTTCTAAATGTCTTCCTATTTCCTTCATGAGCCATTTCAACTTGTAATCCCTTGCGGATTTTTCTTGAGAAGCAACTTTCTTCATTTCAACTAAAAAGTAAATAACTTAAAAACACATTACTCAAACTACTGGTTGTCCAAAATAGGAAGTTGAATAGTTGAGTTAACTAACCTTATTCTTAATGTTGAGGTTAAGGTGCCAATGGTACTGATTTGTTTTAAAAATCACATTTTTAATTGTTAATTATCGCGGAGAGCATTATCTCAAGATTGTTATGTCGCTGTCATGGGGACGCTAGCACTAAGGAAACAGTTACGTTGTCAACGCTACTAGTCTGATTATTTTGCCCCCCTGAGCGAAATATTCTAAATGAATTGGTGGGCGAAGAGACTGAAGAAGAAGGAATAAAAGCATCAGTGGCCATTTTACGCCGCAACATGATCTTTACCGATCTCAACTTTGTCTGTGGTGCCGGCCGGCCGTAGCATTTTTTCCGGAACACTTTACGGCCACAGTTTCCAACCGATTTTCACTAAATTTCACACAACCTTCCTGAATAGTTGAACAAAAATTATTGTCTGCATTTTTGAATTTCGAAAAAATGGAGATATGCACGTTTGAAATTTTAAAAACTGCGCTGTTGGTCTGATTTTCACAAATTTCACCAAATACTCCTTATATTTTTTACGAATTTTCGGTGTAAAAAAATGTTTTTTTTTGCTTTAACTTTTTTTTAGGGGAAAAATTTCATACTTCCACCCGTTACTAGAGGCACATCCCTAGTGCAAAGATCCCATTATTTCTACCTTGATACTTGAAAAAATTTTCGGAAAAAAAAACTTTTTTGAAAAATACTTCCCCTCCTTTATACCACCATTCCTTCATACTTCCCCTGTTATACTTCTCCTCCCTTATACTCCCCCCTCCGTTATACTTCCCCCTCCTATATTGTTACTTCTCTTTGAGGAAGTTCCCGTCGGGGCCAGCTCGACTAGTATTTGAGCTTGGGATGGTTTTGCTTGGCGGGGCGGAACACTACCACGTTCCTACATAGAAACAAACGTTCGTTCCACAATATGTAGATAGCATCCAAGGTATTTAGTAATAAATTAGTAAATTATACTTAGTAATTAGTAAAGTATTTAGCATCGATGGTATTTAGTAATTTGAATCGATGGTTCGATATATGGCATCGATGCTTTTGGGTTTCTGTTGGTAAATGTAACCTTAACGCTGATACTCGAAACCTCCTTCGTAAAAATGTATCGGAAGCAATGCTCGTCATAGTAAGGGAGTTACCTTAAGTTTTAACGGACATTTCAGTGAGAACAACTATTTTATTATGGTGCTTTAGTAAATAGAGGTAATATTAAGATGGAACTATCAAAATTTTGAATATTAATAATTATTTTAAGTAAAGAGCGGTGAAATGTCTTCCGTGCCGGAAAGCGTACTTAAACGTATGCACCCTCCGAACCATAAGACAATATTCCTTTTGGACCATACGCCCTTTTTCGGCCAGAATTGTGAAGGAGTGATCGAATTCGATTTCGCCAAACCGAAGAATACGAAGCTCATCCCGCTCGCTCCGATCGTTAAATCTTATTGGACATGTTGTGTCGAAGCAGCGATAGAATATTGTCGATAGTCTGGGACCTTTTTCCGAGCGGAAAGCTGGTATTTATTTATTTTTTGTTTTTATGCTTTGCCTTTTTTTTCTGAACTGTTTAACATATTATCTGTATCTGTGCTGAGTTAGGCGTATTCACTTATAATTTTCTAAATACGAATATTCACTCTTAAATAAGTATATTTACTGAGTAAATACGAATATTTAGTCTTAAATATGCGTATTTACTGGGGAAATACGAATAATGATATATCGTCGTTGAAGATGCAATATGACCTATCTGCCTTTCAGGAGAGACAAAAAAACTGAATCGGGTTCTTCAGATTTCAGATGTCACATGTTATCATTTTTGGCGGTTGAACTGCTTTACAAAACTGAGTCAACTGACCGACGCCGCAGTAGATTTCGCTTCATATTCAATAAAAATCTCATTTTGCCCAAAATGCGAATTGCATCTTCAACGACGATATTCATATTCGTCCTGTAATGATTCATATCCGTATCTGTATCGAATATATTTGTACATACGAGCTTATTAGATTCGTATTTACAAAATTAATTATGTGTAAATATATATTTATTATTTATGAATACGCCCAACTCGACTACTATAAATTTGGCTTGTGACTGACTATTCGCTTTATTTCATGTACGTATGTCTTTTCTTTTAGATAAGATTTATCGTGAGTGATGATAAAGCCCAGTGCTTGAACACATGGGGTACCACGCAGCAAAATTTAACCCTGGTAAGTTGTTTATTATTATTAATCATTAAATTTTTATTGATTATTTGCTTTTGAACAACCTTGCCAGTGTAGGCGTCCCTCCGGTTGGCTCGGATGATAATGAGAGTCAGTCGATATTCCATGGTTTGAAATTAGCAGTCCAGTCAATGTGTGAACCAACAGAACTTCAGCATGCCAAAAGAACTTCATTAGATGAAAACGCTGTTCCTGTTAGTATTTTTTTTTTTTACTTGCTAAAGAGGAAACCTCTTTCCTTCTCTTCTTTGTACCAAATTTTTTACAAGCTCAATTAGTCTTGGCAAACTGCACAGTTTTTCGGTCCACACGCTACATTTTCCACGACGTTGTTGTAGCGTTTGGACTGGTCTTAAGCCGGCCATCTGATCGGTTTTTTCGTCGTTCCAAACCGTCGGGTAAAACGGTGGGTAGGGTTGATTCGACATGGCCTTCCTTCCGATATTTTATCCGATACGATATTTTTCAAAAATATCGGATGAACCGATATATCGGAAGAAAAATATCGGATGAACCGATATATCGGAAGGAAAATATCGGTACAAATATCGCAAATATCGGATGGAAAATATCGATAATCCGATATATCGGAAGTATCGCAACAACCTTAACGGTTGGGGAAACAGTCGGTTTTAACTGTTGAAAAGTTTACTCTTTTCGTCGGTTTAAACCGTCGGGTAAAACGGACGGAAAGTGGTGGGGAAACTGTCGGTTTTGAATCGGCTTATAGTTCTCGTCAAGAAGACATCAGGGATAACCAAACTTTTTTGCATGTAGACCCCTTTTACCCATCAAAAAACCTAGTAACTCAAGAAAATACTGTATAAAATGGGGTTTTTACTTAAAAAACCAACTTAAACTTCTAAAAGTTTGGTAAAAATCTAGGAAAACTCTAGAAGGTAAAAATGTGGTTTCCCAGTCATCATTCCAAACCGAAGGGTTTATTTCTGTTCAAGACAGATCTTTTATCTAACCTAACTGATGGTTTTCGCCCTTAGGCGATCAGGTTTTCCGTCAGTTTGGCCCGACGAATTGACCCGTCAGGCCAAATCGGACAGAAAAACCGATCGGCTTTAAGCTCTTTGATTTTAATGTCTCAAATTTGTTTCCTATTTATTTTCCAACTTAATCCTTGAGTTTCCCCACACTTTGGCCCAAAAAGAGCTTCATTTTCATGGGAATAGTCATTTTTTTCTTGCTTATTTCTTCTTAGTTAATTAATCATATTTTATTTTTCAGGTCGTGAACCGTGGAAGAATCATCTGTATTACCTCAGTTCAAAATAACGAAAGTGTCAGCATTTTAGAAGAGAGGCTTCGACAAGAAATTGTCGAAGGCAATAGAAATGCAGCGTCATCCGATGTGTAATTTAATTCTTTTTTTATGGATTCTTATCTTATTATCTTTTTAGGTACTTACCCATTGATTATTGTGAGTTCGTTGTGCTAATATACAATTGGGACCCTTAGAAAAATCCCATTTCATACTGTAAGTTTTTATGCCAAGTTATTTGTGATATCTTAAGTTTTTGTTCTAGGTTTCACCTATAATCTCCAGCGAAACTTACCATGTAAAAGCCCATCTTGGTTTGCCGAATAAACTTGCTGCATTGATTCTCAAACATTACGATTTGGCGAGTACGACTGTGACAGGAATTCCGATGAAGGAAGAGCAAAATGCGAGTTCTTCAGCGAATTATGACGTCGAAATTTACCATCCGTCCAAAGCGCATGAAATGTTGTTTAAAGGCTCTGGAGTCGATATGAACCAAATAAGAACATTAAAAGAAGGAATGGAATATTCTACGATTACTTTAAGATGGAGTACTCCAGAGGTTGTACAGCTTCTGAAATGCATAATTGCTCTTCGACTCATCGAATAACGCCTGTGGATGTTAACAGGTGATTTCCTAAATATTTTATTTTGCGTCTAATGTATTTGTTTAGTCGACCTTCATCCTGTTTGATCAACTTTCTTGTTGGAGGGCGTTCAGTGATGTTGGAAGTTGTTCGCAGTAATGGTACCAAAGCATTATCTCATTTATTAGCTTCGCATGGTGGTCAATTTATATGCACACTTTGGCTGTCGGTAGAACTCTCCATGACGATCCACCTTCTATAAGTGAAGGAATTGGTGGGCGAGTTACCGATTACCGAATCACCGTGAGTACATTTCTTCCTTTTTGTATCGACCCTGCTTTTTCACCTTAATGATGTAGCACCGCTGTAACCCACATGATTCCTGAAAATTCAGGTTTCACCTGTATCACCGCCATTCTCTCTAACTCATGTGCCATTATTATTTACGGATTTGTAATCTTCTGTACATTTTAGGATTTTGGTTCCTTTATGCAGCAGAACAAACTCCCATTAAAGTCAGGAAAAGGGGGTCGGCCCCACTTTGAAAAGAACTCGTCCACGTATTGAGAGGCACACAAAATTTTGGCCAATGAATATCATCGACTGTGATATTCAATTATCGTCCTGTAAGTAAACTTTCTGCTTTTGGAGGTTACTGAATCCTGCAGCTCCTTTAATGTTAATTTTCAGCATTTGGAGCCGATTCTTACATTAATGCTTCAACCAGAGCTGAGGGAGTCAGACGTCAATCAGTGCAAACAATGCATTTATTCGTTAGTGGGAAACGAAGCTAAGCATGAACCACTGCCTGCTATCCCCAGTGGTCAAAGAATAAAAGGTCCCAAAACGTAAGTTCATTGCTTCTTTTTAAACAGTTTTTAAAATCTTTTTTATAGCTCTAGAGAAGAACAATATAAACAGTTATGGGCAGAACTGGAGACGTTTCTCAGAGCCCATTGCGTTACTGATAAACATATTAATATTTTAAACTGCCTTTTAGAAGTCCGTAAAAAGATAGATCTGAAGGAGGTGATAAAGTGGAAATTGATCAAGCTCTGAAGGAATTGGATCAGTGAGTTATTAATGTCAATTCTGTGTTTGAGGATACTCTTCCACACTAGTTTCAATTGTTCACAGTCATCTGCTAACCAACGAATGTTTCAGATTGACGAATAAAAGTGCAGAGAGAGTAAGCGTGATTAGAGCGACTGATCCTTCATTATCGACTGATAGCCACACTCATCGTAATCGATATTGGAGTTGTGGATTTCGAAATTTTACAA
This sequence comes from Orius insidiosus, assembly GCA_014119065.1. Classification (NCBI taxonomy): domain Eukaryota; kingdom Metazoa; phylum Arthropoda; class Insecta; order Hemiptera; family Anthocoridae; genus Orius; species Orius insidiosus. The sequence continues at coordinate 25,100 of JACGAQ010001937.1, forward strand.
GCAAAAAGCCTAGGCAAGAATTTGCAGGATTGGCTACTGCTCAGCATCTTGGGAACGGACGCTTCAAAGCGAAACTCTACGCACACTTGAAAGAAAGAACCAAGTCTGGGACTAAAACTCCCCGACCTCAGATTATGGAGTGATTTTAAGACTGGAATGTTTGTACATAGTTTTTACTTCTTGAAACATTTTATATACATTTATTAAATCTTTAAAACGTGTTTTCTTCACAAAGCACCCTTCATTTTCAGTTCAGCAAGTTAAAACAAGCAAGATTTTCAATGTTCAGTCACCTTTTTTGTTTGAAAAAAGACTAGTTGAGGCATAAACTAGTGAAGATTACAACAGAATAAGTAATACTACATACTTATTTGTTTGATGTGAGATGTCAAATGAGCCTGGAACGGTTACCACTGAAGCTAAAATACATTTGACGTAAACAAGCAGGTGTTAAATTTTTAAGTCTGAACAGCTGAAGTTGATAAAGTTTAACAAATCACGGCAAAGGCTATAGCGGGATAAGGGGCCATTTGGCCCTTACTCCAATTTGACAAAAAAAATTCCAGAAGATGCCTCTATATGAATAAGAACTTGCATAAAGTTTAAATAAAAAACCAAACGTTTTTAGAGAAAAACGGGTTAATCCTCTTTTAGAAAAACCTAAGTTTTTGGAAAAATTTCAAAAATTCTCAAAGATGCGTCTTTAGATGCTAAATAGTTTACAAAAAAATTGGGCTCTGTGGGATCATTAGTTCTCGAGATATTGAGGTTTTTTTCTGAAAAAGGATAAGCCCGTTTTTCTCGAAAACCGTTCGGATTTTTTTATCTGTTTATGTCAGTTCTTATACACATAAGGCATCTTTTAGAATTTTTTCGGCCAAATCGGAGTGAGGCCGTTTTGCCCCTCCTTATCCCGCTATTGCCTTTCTTGAAAAAGTTGGAAAATTTTTCGAAAAACATACAAAAAAACTTCCCCCTCCCTTATACTTTTCCCCTCCCGTATACTTCCCCTTCCTTATACTTCCTCCTCTTTTATACTTTCCCTCCCCTTGTTATACTTTCGTTCCCTTATACTTCCCCCTCTGTAACTTCCCCTGAATTATACTTCTCCCTCCATTACATCCCTCTCCTATATCGTTACTTCTCTTTAAGGAAGTTTAAGGAAGTTCTTCGGGTGATTTACATATCAAAGCCTAGGTTTGATTACGTGGATTATAAAAATTCACTTTAACAAGGTTAATAAATTCAGAGAATTATCGGCCCCGTCTAGAAGACAGGGCACCAAAAAAATTAGAGAGCAAACCAACTCCCGGACAGTCCAGCTGTCGTGGTTAATTTACTAAATATTTGATCAATATTGAATGAAAGATTCGGATCACCTCTAATTAACTGTAAGAAGATTTTGTTCATTCACGAGGGAAGGAACTTAGAATTCATGTAAAATTATATGATAAACGAGTTTGTAGCTTTGAAATTTTTTGAATACCGTACGCTCAAAACTTTTACCTCGATACAACTTAATAAGTACTTTAATCATATTGATGCTGAAAATTATTTTAGCCAGCAAAAGTGTAATTTAAACAAAAGATATCGACCATGACAGAGGCTACTGTATTCTGGCGGACAACCGGTGAACTCGCCAACTTCTTAGCGCCCTGGGTGTTTTATTTTAAATATGTTTTCTGACCGAAATAGAACCCAAAAATAATAAGTGACAATTTTATTAGTAAATAATATGAAAGTTAAAACTACTGGCTTGCTTATCGCCTTTTAAAGCACATTATTTTGCCTTTATAGGCTCAAAAGCGAAACTTGAAGCGTTCTCCACCTGAGTGCACGCTCGTTCTCCAAGTCGGCTTTGGTGGCTAACCCTTGCGTAAATTACATTTCTTATTTCATTAAAAATTTTCAGAATAAAAATGAAAGACCGAAGTTTGAAATTACATTCAGAAATAAACGTTATTGCATTTGGAATATTATGCAAGAATGAAAAAAATCTTAGCCTCGATAACACATTAATAAATGCTTTAGTTCCTTCCCGCAGAGATGAATTATTGCTTCTCTGTACTTATTAGAGCAGATTTCCATCAGGACAGAATCCCCCGGGACAAACACCTGGTGTCCCTCAATTTTGGAAAGAGCCATATCCATTGGGTATGGCTCTCATACTAGCAATGAATACATGTATACACATAATTCCTTTGGAAAACCCTCCGTAAACTCGGTGGCACGAAGAACTTATTATCTCAACAACTTATTCACAGAGCTCATTTTTTAAAATTAACTTCACCTCTCATTTTTTAAATTGCGAAAAACAGCTTAAAAATTAAAAAAAAAAGTAAAATACTGTTCTACCACGTCGAAAAATCTGAAAAAAAATTAGGAGAAGTAACAGAGGAGGACATCATGAGTCGGAAAACGTAAAAAAAATAAATAATGTCAACTCACAAAACGATTTTTACTGATCACCACAACCGGTTTCGGCTATATTAAACTGACATCATCAGGTGGCCACAAAATGAAAACAAGAACAAATTATCATCAAGAAGTGGAACATAAAAAAAAAAAATGAAAGAAGAAAAAACTTACATTTTTTATTCGAATATAATTGGATGTAATCTTTGAAGAAAGGCCATCTTCTTTAGCAGAAATGACCAATCAGGTTCAAGTATTATGAGAAGTTAAAAGTGATTGGTTTAAAATGAGAGGTGAAACGTTTTTAGGTCCTAGCTGTTTTTTAAAAAATCGATTGTATTCATGGAAAATCATTAAATTTAAAAAGGTTTTTTAAAATTAGAGAAAAATTAACAATAAATAAATTATGTATTATATTTTGAGACTTAGAAAATTATGACTGGCAAAGTTATAAAAAAATTTTTTTCCTCTATTTTTAAAATACATTTAAAATGCCCCCCTTATCCCGCTATAGCCTTTACAAAAAGTTTCCTTTGAAGGCAAAAATCGTGATGGCCTAATGAGTAATGAACACTACCGCATGGCGCATAAACGTCAGTTAAGCAGCAGCATCGATGAGCAGCAGTTTCATTAACGGATATCTTGAAAGTTGATATTTCGAATTTTGGCGCCGAGAAAAACACATGGTATGTCAGATAAGTGACTTGATAACTGATAAGATTCCCCGTTGAGTTTGAATCTTGATGATCGTTGTAGAACGATATTTTTTTTTGTTGAGAAGATTTCTCAGTGTAATCATTATAGCGTGATCGTTGATTATTGATGTGTGGGCGAGGATGTTGGCTTTTAAATGACTACATCTTATATGGGTATGTACTATTTTAGGTTCATTGACCATCAATAATGCTCCTTTATTTTAAACTAGCGTTGAATTTAAGAATCGAGCGTTCCAAATGCGGCTGTGGAGGCGTCCGAGATGAAACACGAAACGGAAAGGAACGTCTGACCACCAGCGACTATGACAACCCTTTCGAACTCGCCAAATATCTTCTCGGTAAAGTCTTAGTGAGGAGAACGGAAAACTTGGAAATGCAGGGTGTCATCGTCGAAACTGAAGCATATCCAGGAGGAGAGGACAAAGCTTCACACTCTTACAATGGGAATAAAACCAACAGAAACTTTCCCATGTTTATGAAACCTGGCACGCCTATGTCTACATGACTTATGGAATGTATCATTGTTTCAACTATCTTCAGGTAATTTTTTATGCTGAATAGATGGTGTGCTTCACCTTTCACTTGAAGATAATGCTCCTTTTCAGACTATTAAATAGACCTACTTATTTTTTCAGGCGATGGAGCAGCAGTTTTAATAAGAGCGATACCAATTTATGGAATCGAGGACATGAAATTGACAAAAGTGAAAAATGCGAAACGAAGAAAACCCAGAATCTGAAACGGGATCACAAATCGATCTGTATTAAAGAAATATGCAACGGCCCTTCTAAGATGTGTATGGCATTGGATATTGACAAACAGCTCAACACAGATGACATGGAAATCTCTTCTAGTCTTTGGGTTGAAACGAATTTTGATGTCGACGATGAAAATATTGTCAGTTGCCCTAGAATTGGTCTCAATTCTAAAGCTTCGGGGAATGGGCTAAAAAACCGTTTCGATACTACATTAAAAACAATCCATACGTTAGTAAAAAGTAAAGACTGATGATTTATAAAATTGGATCTATTTTTATATTGTGCTCTTCTCCCTACTTATTCACACAAAAATTTATTTAGCTTAAAAGCTATTGGTTGACTAAATATTTTTGTAAGTCGTCCTTTCAGATTCTTTCAGTGGTGTTGCTAGAACACTACCCGTCTCGTTTGATGTAATACCCTCGACGGTTTTTGGGAATGGTAGTATAGTCTGGAGCTGGCCCCGACGGGAACTTCCTTAAAGAGAAGTATCATATAGGAGGGGAAGTATATGGGAGGAGAAGTATAACGGAGTGGGAAGTATGGGGGGAAGTATAACGGAGTGGGAAGTATGTGGAGGGGAAGTAGGAAGTATAACGGAGTAGGAAGTATAATGGGAGGGGAAGTATAACGGAGGGGAAAGTATAAGGAAGGGGAAAGTATAACAGAGGGGAAGTATAATGGAGGGGGAAGTATAAGGGAACGAAAGTATAAAGGAAGGGGATGTAGTAGGGAGGGAAAGTATAAAGGAGAATTTTCCAAGTTAGTTTTTTCGAAAAATTTTCGGGCTTTTTTTTTTTTTTATTTTTATTTATTTTTTTTTTTTCGAAAAATTTTCCGGGTTTTTTCTTCTTTTCTTTTTTTCTTTTTTCTTTTTTTTTTTTGAAAAATTTTTAAGTTCTTTTTTTCGAAAAATTTTCTAAGTGTCGAGGAAGAAATAATGGGCTCTTTGGCCTAGGGATGTGCCTCTCGTAAAGGGTAGAAGTACGAAATTTCTCCCTACTAATAAAAATAGTAATTAAAAAGTGGCAATTTTTTTGCACCAAAAATTCTTAAAAAATATAAGGAGTAATTGGTGAAAATTTGGTGAAAATCGGATTAACGGTTCGGCCGCAGCGAATTTTTTAAAATTTCAAACAGACATATCTCCGCCATTTTTTCGAAATTCAAAAATCGCCCTCGTCATATTCTTCTTCACCGGCTAAAGAAATTTGTGTAAAAATTTGGTGAAAATCGGATGAAAACTGTGGCCGTAAAGTGTTCCGGAAAAAAATGCTACGGCCGGCCGGCACCACAGACAAAGTTGAGATCGGTAAAGATCAATATTCGATTTGACCCTCCGGGGTTTGGAAGACCCTTCCCCAAAAACCCGACGTCGAGGGTATCGCAATAACTTCTTTAAGGAAGTTAATAAGTTAAGGCGCAAAAAGTTCCAAGAACGTGAAAAAAAATTTTGGACGTCAAATTTTGAGGAGCAGTTGTAAAGAAAGCCTGAAAAATAAATTTCTCGGCTTACAAGACGCTGTAAAATTTGCTTAAAAGGGTGTTTTGTTGACCAAAGGACTTTCAAATTGCTCTAAAATTAGTTTAAAATGGGGTTTTGTACTCCAAAAACTTAGTTAAACTCCTAAAAATTCGGTAAAAAAAGTTTTCTCGGTCAAAAGAGTTCGGAAAAAGTTGAAATCTTAGCTGAAAGAGCGTAGAAATCTTGAATCAGGGATAAAGGATCCTACCATCGAAAATCCGAGGTAAACTCCCGGAAAACAGGCCAAAAATTGGTTTTCTGCCTGATGACCAAAAAAAAAGTTTTTGAGGCTGAAAGTAAGAGAAGAGCACTAGTATGTTTTAAAAATGGGGTTTCCCCGTCAAAAACTAAAGTAAAAGAAGGTTTTTTTCGGTCGAAAAGAAGCAGAAAGCCAAAAAACCTGTTGTTTTTAAAACTTTCTTTGTACGGCGAGAGACCTTTGTTGGTTGGAAATACATCAGAAACTTAATAATAACGACAATGTTTTCGTATTTAATATTAGTTAAGGCGCAAAAAGTTCCAAGATTGGACGTGAAAAAAATTTAATAAAATAACCGAGGAGACCACTCGATAAAATAAAAAAAGGGGGAAAAAACCGAACGAAAGACAAAACATGTCGTCGCCAGAATTACCCGACATTCTCTATTTCAAGAAGCGAAAATTGAATTCCGACCGTGCTCCGGGGCACTTGAATGTTATTAAACGCTCGGCTTCCACATACGTAATTCGTAGTCGAAAACTTAAATTAGTTTTCTATCTCAAGAACTTACAATTTTATATCAAAAACATCGAGAAACCAAAAAAGGAATTTAAGTTATTAGATTCGGGATATAGGCTATGAGGTAGCGAAAGTCAGAGTACTCAATCTTCCTGACTTAATTACATATATCGCTTTCGAACTCAGCCAAGTCACCATGGTGACGTCAATAAACATCAATTCCCTCCTTCCATGGACCATCCAATTTGAATTTCTTTTTTTACCGGTAGGACGGGAAAAAAAGTTGTTTCGAAATTACTTAGACCGCATTTGAATGCGAGGGAGTTTGAATAGGTCTCGTTTATCAAGAAAAGATTAATTAATATTTGAAATTGGAATTGATGCCCAGAGCTAACAGAGCGTTTGATAATTAATCGGATTTTCCCCCATCGCGACCTCTAATTTGCCACCTTCCGAGCCATGATGGAATTAAAAATTTGTTTGAAGTCAGCCGCAGTTGATTCGCTCTTTTTCTCTCGCTTTTAAAGAATTTCAAAAGTAATAAAGGATTCGGACAAAATTGATAATGAAGTACCAGTTGAAAATGAAGGTTTTACCGCCAGAAAACGAGATTGAAATAAGTACGTCTAAAGATACTTAAGGGATAATTAAAAACGACACCATTTTTCCCACGGCTTTTTTCCTCAATTTCTTATTTTTGCCGTTTTTCATTTTACTTTATTTATTTGGCCAAGAAAAAAATTTGTTCCACGATTTTTTAGTAGGGAGAAATTTCGTACTTCTACCCTTTACGAGAGGCACATTCCTAGGCCAAAGAGCCCATTATTTCTACCTTGACACTTTAAAAATTTTCGAAAAAAAGAACTTGGAAAATTTTTCAAAAAAAAAAAAAGAAAAAAAAAAGAAAACCCGGAAAATTTTTCGAAAAAAAAAATTTTTTTTGACAGAAAAACTTGGAAAATTTTTCGAAAAAAAGAACTTGGAAAATTCTCCTTAATACTTTCTCTCCCTTATACATCCCCTTCCGTTATACTTCGCTTATACTTCCCCCTCCGTTATACTTCCCCTCCCATATACTTCCCATTCCGTTATACTTCCCCTCCCATATACTTCCCATTCCGTTATACTTCCCCTCCCATGTACTTCCCCCTACGTTTTACGTCCTCTCCGTTATACTTCCCCCTCCTATATAGGTAGATACTTCTCTTTAAGGAAGTTTTCGTTGGAAGCTCTTCAAACCAGTACTTTTATTACGTATTTGCTCCCTTCCCAAGGGAAAATGGATAATCAAAAGCTTTTGAATAAAACGAAAAATTTAAAACCGAGTATCTAGCATCCGAGGTTTAAGAGCGCTGATTTTAATTGAAGGATTTGCAGTTTTATTTTCAAAGCCTAATCGATTTTAGGAGGGAAAAAAAGGCTTCAGATTTACGGCTGGTCATCAGAGTACGATCAAAATTGATGTTGGGAGCGTTTTTATAGTTCACTTTTTTTTTATAGATCGGACACCCTGTTGTAAAAACTGAAAAGTTTTTTTTCCTTCCTAAACAACTCAAGAAAATATAAGATAAGTAATTCCCCTGCCGGAAAGCTTTAACGGCTTCTCATTTTTAAAATTATGAGAAAAAAGTTTTTTCAATTACCATTTTAACTTTTTAAGAATTTTATTTCACAATCCCGTCAATCATAGTGGAGAAAATGTAATTCTCCCTAAATGACAAAATACCAAACAGTTCGTGACCGTAATAGTCGAACTTGTTTGAAACTTCCATACTTGAGTTTAAGACGACCACGAGACCATCCGCTTGAGTGAAATCCTCAAAGTTTAATTAATAATGTGTTCAAACACTATTTGAAAATAATGTCAAAATAAACTTATTTAATTTGTTATTAACTAGTTTATAACTCGCAGTAGTTTGAGAGGAAAGCCATTAATTTAAAATAATGAAACACGCAAACTTAAATTTTAAAGCCATAAATACCCCTTTTCCTCGTAGAAAACTAGTTGGAAAGTTTACAGATTTTTCAAAAAATCAGCCAATTTTCATTTTGTTTCAAATACATCGCAATACTTTCGGCCCTAAAAGTAGTTTCCTATATTTGAGCACTAAAAATCATCGGAAATTTTTTCAGAAAAGATTATTTTCGTTATTTTAGGAATCTCTACGCGGCTTAGAGAGCAGTTTTTCCGAAAAAAATTTTCCTTTGCAAGGGAGGAAAAAGCTTAGTTTCTTTCACCTTATCTACACCCCATTTTCTCCAAATCTTTCTAAAAGGATTAAGACGAAACTATTCAGCGGATCTTCTAAAATAAAATGTATTTGGAGAGAGTTCGTCAAAACCTACAAAATGACTAGGTGAAAAAAAACTTTTCGGCAAAACTGCTCCCTCAAAATCACAAAAAAAAATCACCCCCCTAATTTTACCGGATTAAGGGTTATTGAAACTTATAAGCCAGTATTTTTTGCAATGTCTTTTTATTGAAATATAAAACTTTTTTTTCCCTAAGGCTAAAAGTTCCGTAATCTATTTTGTATTTGTCTTTTTTATATTTTTATTCAGCTTACCGTACATCATTTTCTCACATATTGAAAAGTCGGGCCCTTATGTAAGGACGTAAGAAAAGCCATCTTATATGGCAAAACTCATGTATACAGGAAATATAAGTGGGACATCCCTGTCATGAGCTTACAAACAGATTTATTAGGAAAGAAACTCACCCTCCGGTCTCGTCCCTAAAAAAAAAAAAATTCTCTCCGATCCGTCTCTTGAATATTTCCACCCCCGCGGCACCAAACCCCTTGTCCCTCGCACGACTTTTTCCTTTCACAAGCTATTTTCCGAGATATACTCAAAGAAATGAAAAAGTGGCATTTTTTCTAATACAAATCCTCTTTTATTTATGTCCCTTCTTTTTTTTTCCGAAGGGAAAAGAGTTTATTTTTGCCGTCCTTTTTGGCCGCGTTTAAAAAAATGTTTTCTGAATCCGTGGTATCACAATAATTACATTCTTTCGAGAACGATAAAAACTCTTCTAATGAAATTTTAAAAATCGATTTAAAAAAATCAAAATGGAGGAAAATAATGACATTTTCTTAAGTAACGAGATTATCTTAGAAACTCAATTTTGAACTCTGTCAACCTTTTAAAATTGAAGGAATCCGAATTAAGGCCCGCATTTATAAACATTCCTTAAGGGACCTTTTCTCAAAATTTCCTTGACGTTATTTTGGATTATGAAGAGATACGTGTCTGTTTGAATTTTGTTGTGCTTCCCCTTTTCGAAATCCACTTCCACGATTCTCGGTTTAAATTAGGTCGAGTAGCCAATTTAGATCGTAGGTTACCTTTGTAAGTATACTTGAGGGGTGAACGTGATAAATATTGACAGTATTGGAGAGGTTTTGAGTTCAATTATAGACAGCTCGCTCGGGGCAATTTAAGAGAACGTAGGGGTCTCTAACTCTCTCCTGAACTTTGTCGTGAGGGGTTTTAACCTCCGCTCTCCCCTTCCTATTGTTTGACGTCGAAAGGAAATGTTATTATCAGCACAGTAAGTCTAGTTTTTGAAACATTGTTCTCACCTTTTTTTTATCACTTTTTAACGTCCTGAAAAAGAAGTTATAATACCCTCTAAATTGAAAATTATTCTGAGTTTTCGTGAGGGTCAAAATGACCTTTTTTCAGGCGTTTCTGGAAACCCCCACTAATAATTGAATTTTTATTATTTGAATCATAATTAGGATTAATTGAGGCGCTCCGGGTACGAAGGGCGAACTCGACAAAATGTAGTTTCGAGATATTCGCATTTTAAAGTTATCTGTTAAGGGCGAACTCGACAGAAAAGTCACTCTCTGGAATTTTTGTGGCGAGATTTTAGATTTTATAGAATCATAGAGGAAAGGGTTTTTTTAAAAATTTTCGAATATTTTTTTTTTTTTTTTTTTTTTTTTTTTTTTTTTTTTTAAAAAAAAAGAAGTAGATATAACCAATGAGCAAGAGGCTTACTCTTCCTATTGGTTAATCTACTCTTTTTTGATACTTGTTGGCCTCAGGCCGTTACAAGGGGGGAGGGGGGTTGGACCCAGGCGGGGGCTTTCGCCATAATGCCGTGGCGCCCTTTTTTCGGGACCAACTACCAGAGGAGTGGCCTAACTAAATTATCCACAGATTTTGTAGAGGGATATTTAATTGGAATTTTACTTCCAACCAAAAATCCCTATACCCAACCTGGGATCGAACCCCGGTCTTCCGTGGTGTGAGTCAGAGACTGAACCCACCAGCCACGGAGCCGGTTTTCGAATATTTTTTACGATTATTAATTTACAAAATGTGTAATATATTTTTATTTCGTGGCGGTGAGCTGTTCCAAGAGGAGTGGGGCTCCCGGAAAAGGAGTGGGGGTAGTGGACTAGGATACGAGTTCGCCCTTCGTACCCGCTCGGATATCGCAGTTAGAGCTTTGCCGCATATCGGTTTTTACGTATTTTAAAGGGCAAAAAAGGGCAAACTCAATATAAAATTACATGGATGTATTCTTCAAAAGGTCTAGAATCTGAAAATGAAAAAAAAAAAAATTTGTCCGATGTCGAGTTCGCCCTTCGTACCCGGAGCGCCTCAATTATTTTCTACATTTTTATGATTTTTTTAAAAAGTCTTCTGTATTTATGTAAATAAATGTATTCTAAAGCCAAATCAAAAAGCAAAATTTAAAAAAAAAACAACAGTTTTCTCGCAAAATTGGAGTAAAACTTCAAAGAAAAAACGGCACCGTATTAAGTGATGGACCCTTAACCGCTCATTTTAAAGATAATTGAAGTAGAACTTTACAAACATCCGCTAACTTTGATACTTTTGAAAATCTATTTTTTCCTTGTATTTCTGAAGCTATTGAATAAACGAATGTCATTCGAAAATAATCGGATTTAGATTTCTAAACATGGCGGATTTCGTCCTTTAGGGACCCGCTCTTCTGAATTTTATTACCATTAAAATTAGCATTTTCCTTCCTTAGTTGTCTTTGAATTTTTTATTTTATCTTGAAATTCTCAGAAATGTGTCTGTTATTTTGCTTCCGGCCGTACTTTCACCCATATTATTTTATTTTTTTAAGCAAAAAAATAACAATTTTTTTGTTTTTCGTTAGTTCAAATCCCGGAGATAAGCCGATGAATGATTGAATGGAATTTTTAAAAAAGTTGGCACAAAATGTTGAAAAATAGAGGCAGACAAAAGGATTTAGCGGTTGTGGGGGGGGGGGGGAGTTGATGTTTTGGAACGAAGCCCTCGTCCGATATTTTCAACCGAAACACCTTTTCTCCTAAATAAACGACTTGGAATGCCACAAGGGCGAAAATCCAAACAAATCTTAGTTTACTCTTTTTCGCAATAAATCTTGAAGCCTGATTGAAGTTTTCCGCTCCATCATGGAGCAAAATGATCAATTCAGCAGAAAAAAAAAATTAATTTATAAAAATTTAATCTTTGATTAATTACTAAACCTCTGAAATAAATTGACGGATAATCCTCAGCTAAATATGCCCGCTATAATTAATTGAACTGACGTACACCCCACTTTGGCCATCCTCTTAACCTCAACTTAACCCATTTCATCACGTAAATACACATCTTGGTTCTATAACTTACGGGCTTCTTATTCCCAGGTTTATTTTCTTTGGGAACTATTTTACAAAACATCGTAATTTTAAATTTTCCATCCAAAAAACCCCTGTTTTCCTCTTGACCTGATTAAAAATGAGGCTGGAACTTTAAACAAGGCTTAATTAGCTTTAATACAGGATTTTAACGAGAAATTTTTCGAATCCAGGGGATGCCCTTAAGCTTAATTTTCATTACGTTGTTTATGAATAAAAACGAGCAGAGAGTACAAAAAAAATTGGCGTGAATTTGACAAAGTGGGGGTCAAAAGGGGGTTTCTGGGCCTAAAAATTATGAAGAACGTCAAAACTTTGCCCCTCCCCGCCCTCTCCTGAAACTGTCCATCGAGGGTATCGCAATAAGGTTCTTTTTGAGAAAACTAAAAGGAGCATTCAACCTAATAAGTGCCTAAAATGGATTAGATAAAATGCTAATTAGGTAATTCTTTTCTCCGCCTTTGATTGAAAAAGGTTAATTTCCGAAGTCAAATATTAAACGAAATTACTTTAGATAAAGGTCCTTTTATTGTGTTAATTTTTGATTGAGAAAAAAAAAATTCTGAATCTGATAATAAAAAATGTTTTTTCTTAATGTTGAAAAAAAAAGCCTTAAGTAAAGAAACGGTGAAAAGTTCAATGAATCTCGTTTTAATATTAGACGTTCTGTAAACAACTCAGTACCCTTCCAACAACTGTTGAAAATCTTAATTTTAAATCAGGTCCTGTATACGTAAAGCGTCTTTTTTACAAACAAAACATTGCATTTTTTCAAGTATTTCCTCGCCATAAACTTTATTTCAAACTGGGGTTACAAATGTTAAACTACGACGTTGTTAGTTTTGTCCATTTCGTATGAATATGGAAAAGAGGGAATTCAAAATTACGAAGTACTCCGGCGAAATTTTTGAAATTCAAATTTTTTTTATAACATAAAAAGAGCTGAAAATTAACTTTAGACTAAAAACTCGTTCAATAAAATGTATTCCCGAAATATAATCCTGCCTTTGAGCGATTATAACAGAAGAGCGATCACATATTCTGCTAAATTTTCCTTGACGAAATACCTTTGAAAAGATTGAAAACAAAGAGTTTATTACATTTTTCTAATTTCCTATTTAAAAATTCAATTTTCATAATTAAAAATTTTGATTTTCCATTTATTCGGAATATAATCCTATCAACACTGTATAACTTCATTCCGGTTTAGGTTGGTAACTCTCTCAGGAGTAAAGGAAGGTTACGTCTGTTATAGTAACATAACCCTCATGATAAGTCATGTTTGTTAAATGGAAGTTGTTTTGTAATTAAATTATTAGGTACTTCTTTTATTTTTTATGTCTCTTTGAAGAGCAGCCATGATTAGTGAAATTGTCTGCAGAAAACCAAAATTTGATTAATGGTTTCAGGTTTCAACAACTTCCTCGTGAGTGATTACTAATTACAATTTGTAAACTGGTCGCCGTTTCAATGAGAAATGTCAGAGACCATTCAGAAGGGACGGTTCGGAGATTATCATATGAATTAGCATTGTATATGAAGCGAAACCGTGAACAATATCCGATGACGAAATTGCATTACTGTCAAGATAACTTCGAAACATCTGTTGACTTTAATTTAAACCTCTATTGTTATATATTTTAACTTTTTGGCGCAAAAAGAATTTTTTTTACTCGAAAGATATCTCTTTGAAGAGCAGACCTTGATTAATGCAATTGTCTCCCGAACGTGACCTAAAAGGTATAGAACAATCGAATTATAAGTTTTTTTCCATATTTCATTTTCAGTATTAAAGCTTTTTTTTTATTTAAAAAAGAGGTAATGTAAAAATTGATACGATTGATATTCAAAAAGGAACTCTCATTTTGTGAGCACGAGATTCAATCTGAATAAACCAGTTCAACTAGTATTTAGATGATTTGCAATTCAAGATATGAAGGTGTCGGGTATAACGGGGGGGGGGGGGGGGGACGTCGAAGCTTACTGTGCAGTGGGGGTTTCTGGAACCATTTCAGACGTAATAATTTTGCTGCACTTTCGCGCCCCCAAAAAGTGAGGTAGTTTCCTATATTTGAGCACTAAAAATCATCGGATAATTTTTTACAAAAGCTTTTTCTCGCTATTTTGATTTTTTCCACACGGTTTAGGGAGCAGTTTTCCGAATTTTTTTTTCTTTAAATAAAAAATCTTAAGTTAAGGTCAAAAAAGTTTTTATCTAAAGAAAAACCGTTAGTCATTTTTTAGGTTTTGAGGAGCTCTTTCCGAAAACATATATGTATAAAAGGATCCGATGAATAGTTTCGTCGTAATCCTTTAAGGAAGAGTGAACCCTGTAAGTCCAGGTTTTTCCCCCCTGCCTTCAGGTAGAAATTGCCAATCGTAAAAGGTTTTAAAATCGATAAAACTCAATTCATATCACGCTTCGTCAATTTTACACCCATCAATAAAGAAACTCATTGTCCTCAATTTCCGTCAATCTTACATTTTAAGGTTTAAAACTAGCTTTTTTACACTATGACTTTTTAAAATTTTGCTAGAAAACGACGACTCCGATGACGTCACAAACCTAAAAATTTATCGCAGTTTTATAACTGATTTCCTCACACTCACTACACGGGTGAACCCGCAGTTTGTGTCTGAAATACAACGCCCACATGCCCACATTTCTCTTTTATCTCAAGAGTCAGCAATCAATTTTTATTTTTACTTTTTTTATTGGAAAAAAAAGAATAATAGGTCTTAAATTTTAAATTAATTTTTTTTTCCATCATTAAAAAGTGCATGGAGATGCTTCAACGGCTTTACAAAGGGAAAAAATATAATGAGGTCGAATGAGGGAGAAAAAACTGAAGGCGTTTTCTTGTTTTGAAGGAAGAGGAAAAAAAATCCGTTCTTATCAACTTTTCTGATTTCTCTTTCGATGAATTTCCCTTCTTCCTTATTTTTTTGTTTAATCTTTAATCCTCTTCGGGGGGATTGATTTGGCCTAAGTCCATCAACAGCGTTTCGTCCCTTTTGTTCCGATAACATCGCGAATAAGAAAACATCGTATTGGTTCTTTTTTATCCCCACTCTCAAGTAGGCTCTACAAGTAGGCCGCTTCTTTTGATAACAAAAATCTGACATAACCTGCATTTTTCAGAGAATAACATGTGAATTTGGCATGTTTTCTCCTGCTTTGAAAAAAAAATTGCCAACATTAAAATTTGATTTCCAACATTGTTTTTTACACATCAAAGTCGGCATTTTTCTCTTTGTACCTTAATAAAGCTTTTTCTCGATAAAAAAACGATGAATAAAAACTATACAATGTTTTTCAAGAACATCTTTAAAGTAATTTCTAAGCTCTCCAGAAAAAGAAGTTTAGCCTCATGTTTGCTTCTTATTTCCTCAGGACATCCCTCGACTTTTATGGCTTCCGTTACGCCGGCAATTTATCAAAAAAGTCACCCTTTCCCACCGCTATTGATAAACGGCAATTTACTTTTTTTTTTTTACTTATTATTTATATGGTTAAAAAAAATATTAAAACATAATCTTCTTAACAACTTGGTTTTCATTTAAAGCTGATAAGTGGCTTAAGTACACACTCATTTTGTCTTTGCTCTTTGAGAGGAATTAGGTTATTGTTTGCTTCAAATGCCGGGTTTCTGTTTGATCCTGAATGACTATCGCGTTAATTATGCGCCGGTGGTTTCTTGATTAAAACTAGAACCTTAATTATTTTTCTTTCACTTCTCCACCCTGAAACCTCTTGAAATGACCTCGAATGATGACGTCATTTTTTGTATAAATCAGTCTAGCCAACTGGAAACGTTATTTTTCTTCTAAAATTTTTAAGTAAGAGAAGAAAAATACAGGTTTGAGAGTGTTTTAAGTGAGCTATGGTTTTTTCCTTTTTTTCTAGACGAGATAAAGTGTTTACAACCTTGGAGATCTCCAGATGAGAAGAAACTAACTTGAACATTATTTACAACCTCAAGACATTCTTATCTCAAACCTTGGTCAGATACAAGAATCGATAATATATTTTCCACCCTTTTTTTTCCTCCTCAAAAACTATCAGGAAATTGAAGAAAAAAAAAAGTGATATTCATCCATCATCTACAGGTTATAATTGAAGTTGGAAGGGAAAAAAGTCGTGTTTTTGACACAGGCTTCAGCGTGGGGGAAAAAAAGCAGTGAAATCTTTTTTAAACTTTTTTTTTAGCAGGAAAAACTAACATTGACGAATACGTGTTTTACTAAGGGAACTTTTTTAAGTGGGCTGTAAAACTGGAGAGGACCTTCAGAAATCATTTTATGCCGGAGAAATTTTTGTATTATTCACGTTTTCGACGTAAAAAAAAGTTTGGATTAAGAAGTTATTGGTTTCGTCACAGTTGAGCGCACATAAAAAACACGAGTTTAAGTGCGTATTATCTACCTCCTATTTTTTATTGATCCACAAAAACTTTTACAAATGAAGTTAAATGTACAAAAATTAAGTTAGCGACTTTTGATATTTTTCATCACTTTTTGATCCGCGATTATTAAATTATTTTTAATTTAATATTTATTGACTCTAACTTAAAACCTATTGGGGGAAAATTTTTCAATTTCATTCTTTTAGTTAAGTAATTGCTTTTGAGGGCGTAATGTCTGGGGTTAAAAGATTTCCGGGTAATCCAAGCGTTTATCCGAAGGGAATTGAATTAGAAAAAAAAATACATAAAATAAAATGGCCTCATAAAATTCATGCACCCGTGAAATTTTTTTTAACTGCTAAGCGAGAAGTTTTTTGTGTTGACACATAATCAAACTGAGTTATGAATAATTTAAATAGAATTTGCATTGAAAGTAGGTGAAATTAATTTTGCAATTCGCTATTGAATGAAACGAACTTCGGAGATGTTTAATTATGAAAAACGACAGCTAACCTATAAATAGGAAGTACAGCGCTGGAGGTGGCTCCAACAGGAACTTCCTTATAGGAGATAAAAAATACATCAATAAGACATTAGTAAAAAAACTTTCAAACAGAAAGATCTCAGCCATTTTATAAAATTAGAAGAATTTGTGGAAGGCCGCAAAGTGTTTCGGAAAACACTTGTACCACAGACAACCTTATTATTGGTAAAGATCACAAAATAAGCTTCTCTTTGAGAAAGATAAAATGGTTACTCAAACTTTGATGGAGGGAAGTCTTTCGCAAGGACAAAGCATTGTTTAGGATGAAACTTTGTAATGTCGGCCGGCCGTCCGTCCCCAAAATTTGACTTTTTTGTTAAAAAATTTCTTCGGAAAGTGATTTTTTAAAAAACGGAAATGAAAACTTACCTTGAGGGCGTTGTAAAAGCGGTTTAGCAAGTGGTATGATAATAATGTCGGGACAGTAGCGGTACCGCGATATACAAATGCGGCGCCTCTATCTAAATGCCCCATTTAGTCAGGGAAGGGGCGAAGAGGGGTTCAGTCCGGACTAGAAGGCATTGTTCCTCGTTTGTAATACCTTTTACATATTCTCAACTTCGTAACCCCTCTTTAAACGTTCGACGCCTGTTTTCTTATGCTCAAACTCATTAGCCATATTCGGAGAAGAACACAAAGTCGTTTGTGGGCATTGAAAAAATGCGGAATTCAATTAAAATATTATTTAATCGAGCGTAAATTTATTTTCGGGCTTGAAGTCTATGGCTAATTAATTACTTGTCAATCTGGAAATTCAGTAAATTTTGCCCAAAAAACTTAAAATTGCTGAATGTGTGTTTTAAAAAATAGCAAAAAAAGCCAGTTTTGAGCCGGGTGGATGCTACATAACTTACATTTCAAATTGCAATTTTTAAATGTTTTTTAATATAACCAAGCATATTTTTAAATATGCGATAAACTGTACAGTGAACTAGAAATGTAATTTTTTTTCAAACCTTGAGAATCGACGTAATCTTGAGATTTATCGAAACCTTTGATGCTTTCAGTGTGGGTGTTAGGGGTGAACTGGACCGTTCAGCTTCCCTCGAACGTTCTCTTCTCTGTTAAAAGCGCAGGTCCGTTTGAAAACCTTTTTTTGAATTTAATTTTATCGAAATTACATTTTTAACTTCCTTAAAGAAGTTATTGTGACACCCTCCACGGGTTTTTGGGGAAGGGTCTTCCAGACCCAGGGTCAAATCAAATATTGATCTTTACCGATCTCAACTTTGTCTGTAGTTCCGGCCGGCCGTCCGTCCGTAGCATTTTTTTCCGGAACACTTTACGGACACAGTTTTCAACCGATTTTCACCAAATTTTCTTTGGTGAGCAAGAAACTAACGAGGGCGATTTTTGAATTTCGAAAAAATGGCGAAGATATATCTGTTTGAAATTTTAAAAAATTTGCTGCAGCCGAACCGTTAATCCGATTTTCACCAAATTTTCGCCAATTACTCCTTATATTTTTTACGAATTTTTGGTGTATAAAAAATTACCACTTTTTAATTATTAATTTTTTTAGTAGGGAGAAATTTCATACTTCTACCCATTACGAGAGGCACATCCCTAGGCCAAAAAGCCATTATTTCTACCTTGACACTTAAAAAAATTTTCGAAAAAAAAAACTTAAAAATTTTTCAAAAAAAAGTTTAAAAAAAAGAAAAATTTAAAAAAGAAAACCCGGAAAATTAAAAAAAAAAACTTCCCTCTCCCTTATACTTCCCCTCCCATATACTTCCCCTTCCTTATACTTCCCCTCCCTTATACTTCCCCTCCTTTATACTTTCCCTCCGTTCGTTATACTTTCGTTCCCTTATACTTCCCCCTCCTTTATACTTCCCCTCCCATATACTTCCCTCTCCGTTGTACGTCCCCTTCGTTATACTTCCCCCTCCTATATAGTACTTCTCTTTATGGAAGTTTTCGTTGGAAGCTCTTCAAACAAGTACTTTTCCTTAGTAAATCTGAAGAATTCAAAGGGTTTTAAATCTCTAAAGGGGGGAACAATCTTTTTAAAAAAACTGGTTTGGATTTACTCAAATTTTAGATGGCTTAAAAGGATTGTAGGTTTTGTTTGGCTTTTTATACTGTAACTTTACTGAGGTGTTTTACAGGCGAGATAGAGATGTGTCGTTTTAGTTAGACAAGCTCTTGGTCCGAGTCCAAACGGTGAAAATGAAAGGGTGGTGAGGGTGTTGCTTGTAAAACCTCTCCGCCTACGCGAAATATTTCGGGGTCGTTAAATATTCCCGAGGACTGTTCCGAGATTCATGTTATAATTTATCGCGCCTTAATGCGATCCCTTTGTTGTAGTGAAAACCGCTCCAGGCAACTACGTCAACGAAATAAATTGACTGATACTTTATGAGGCCCTTAAGGGAACCTAGAAAACGCTCCTGAGGGATGAAAAGTCCATTGCAAATCAACAGGACGACTTATCTTTTTTCGATCGATAGTAACGCTGCAAATCTATTTATAAAGACTTGAAAGCATTTTCTTCCCGAACTGAACTTTTCACATAAAACCCTACAGTTTTTAAAAGCTTCAAAAAGTAGATTACGTTTTTTAGCGAGAAGTTTGTTAACCCGTGTTTGCTGAAACTGGTCATATTTTAATTTTACTGAAGTCAAAGCGGGAGGGAAATGTGACTTTACCTCCTACGTTGGGAATCGACTTTTTGACCTTGAAGTCACATTTACCGTTCGTTACGTCACAGTGTGCTCAGAAAAAACAGTGACGTAGTTTATCAAAAAAGCACGATTTAACCTAATCTTTACAATTTTTGACAGGAAAAGCAGGATTTTATGGCAGATTCTAAGCTAAAATTGGCTTTAGCTCTTTTTTTAAAGACTGTTCTTTTAAAGGCTCTTTTTTTAAGGGGATATGAGGGTTTTAAGTTGGTTGCTTTGTACATTTTTCGTTGTGAGCAACGGTTTTCGGTTTTTCCCTTCTATCTTGAAAACTGTCGCTCAAAACGAAAAAATGTTTTAAGTAAAGTTGTAGCTACGGAAATTACTACATAAAATATTTTATTGGTTTTTTCCAACAGAGCAATATTATAGGAGATATGAAGGTTTTAATTTTTCAGACAGCTCTGTAGGATTATTAGTTTTAACCTCATAACTCCTTAAATATTGCTCTTACGCAAATAATAAATAAAAAAATTTTTGTAGGAAATCTTTGTACCTACAACTTTTACTTAGGACATTTTTTCGTTTTGAGCGACGGTTTCCGAGATAGAAGGGAAAAACCGAAAACCGTTGCTCACAACGAAAAATTTGCAAAGCAACTCACTTAAAAACCTCATATCTTCTTAAGTATTGCTCTGACAAAAAAACCAATGAGGTCTTTTTTGTAGGAAATTTCCGTAGCTACGACTTTACTTAGGACATTTTTTCGTTTTGAGCGACGGTTTCCGAGATAGAAGGGAAAAACCGAAAACCGTTGTTAACAACGAAAAATTTGCAAAGCAACTCACTTAAAAACCATCATACCTCCTTAATGGAAGAAAAAATTAAGATTTAGAGCGACAGTGTAGAACAAACAATTTTTTTTTCAATAAAAGCAGATTAATCTTTTTTGCACAATTGAAAAACAACAAAAAGATGTGATATCCTTTCTCTCCTTTGGCTCTCAAAAGGGTGATATCTCTACCCACCATTTATTGTTAAAGATACAATAAAACGTCAGCCTTTGAGAATAAGCGCTTGAGTGGTAGCTAGGACCTCTCGCCTCCCATTCTGCATAGATAGAAATTATTATTGTCATCATTTTTCAGAAAAATGGGGTAAAAAAGAAAGAAAAATGCAGCCGTCCCTGACGGGAACTTTCTAAAAGTAGGGCAATTTAATAATTTTTCATCCTATCAAAGATAGTCCCAGCCAGCCCACATGAAATGGACCAAAAGTTCTCCTTACTACGGGAGAAAAAAATTCTATTCAATATAAGAAGTAATTTGTCGCGTTGGTTTTAACACCGGCGATCTCAATTTTGAGTTTGGAATTGTTTCTGGTGGTAAATTTTGTGGAGAATCGAATTCCGTTGGTAGCTTAACCGTATTACCAACAGAAAACGCGTAGTTCACGATTTAGCCAACAGGAGATGCATTGATTCCAATGAGAAATTAATCCGCATTTTGGCTGTCCTGAAAACCTAGGAAAAATGAGATAGCCGGTGTTAGAACTAACGTGACGATTTGGTAAAAATTTGGTGAAGATCGGACCAATAGTAAGGCCGCAGCGCATTATAAAAACTTAGGGCTGACGGATCTTCGCCATTTTTGAAAATTTCATTTCATTTTCATTTTTCTTCAAGATACAAAAGGAAGATTCAGAGAAAACTGGCGACGGACGGCCAGCACCACTGACAATCCCATGATGGGTAAAGATCGCGTGAGGGTATCACAATAACTTCTCTTTGCGAACTGTTTTTTTTATGAAGAAAGTACCATCAAAAAGGGCGATTGATACCCTTATGGTCACAAAGACCACTGGTCTTCACATTGCTTCCAAATGTAAAATAAGGTAATTTTTATCGTTTAATGTTGGCATCTTTGTAACTACACTAACAATCCCATGATGGGTAAAGATCGCTTGAGGGTATCACAATAACTTATCTTTCCGAACTGTTTTTTTTTATGAAGAAAGTAACATCAAAAAGGGCGATTGATACCCTTATGGTCACAAAGACCACTGGTCTTCACATTGCTTCCAAATGTAAAAATAAGGTAATTTTTATCGTTTAATGTTGGCATCTTTGTAACTATACTAACAATCCCATGATGGGTAAAGATCGCTTGAGGGTATCACAATAACTTATCTTTCCGAACTGTTTTTTTATGAAGAAAGTACCATCAAAAAGGGCGATTAGAGACCCTTATGGTCACAAAGACCACTGGTCTTCACATTGCTTCCAAAATGTAAAAATAAGGTAATTTTTATCGTTTAATGTTGGCATCATTGTACAGCAAACGTGAGAGCTCTCCGTCAATCTCTTATCACAAACATCAAGTTTTGTTTACTAAAAATTGTCACTTTTATCAACTCAGTTTTTATTCATTTTAATTATATTTTTAAGGAATTCAGCTTATATTTTTGGGTTTTAAAATGTCCCAATAATTATATGTCTCTCTTTATTATTTTACGGTGTTTCTTCTTTGAGTGACTCTGAAGTTCGAGAATCTCTGGCGAAAGCCGAAGTTCAGGTGGGCATTTTAATTTTTTTACAAATTTTATTTTTCTTTTATTTTAGAGCTGCAGTGGATGTTCCCTTCGAAGTCTCCGGAAGTCAAAAGCTTCATATTTGAGGATGTCCCTCAATAGTATCCTTTTTCTAAACTTGTCATTATTTACATTTTTTCTTCTTTAATTGTTTGAAAATTATGTTTCTTACATTAAAAATAGTGAAAGAGTCATTTATAAAAACATACAGGGCGCAGTACCAGAATTGGTACTTTTCAGTGAAAACTATGAAGTAATGTATATTTCATTTAATTTTGATTTTATAATTTATAATTTTAGGAATTAAAACGGATCCCTCTGAGAGATTTGTCGCGAAAAGAATGCAATGATTTGCTCAGAAGTTGGGGATTTACTCTGAAAGAAAAGTCTGAACTGTAAAACTGCGAAAATTTTACAAGACTGATTCATGCAGCAACAGCAAAATTTGTAAAATGTCTTTCTCAAGGGTTTGAAGCAATAAAAAGTGTGAATCTATCTAATTTGTGTTAATCACACCCTCAAGTAGTTGATTTTCAAACCGCTAGATGTGGGGCGAAACGTGCTTTGGTTTGGTGAAAGTAACTGTGATTGAAGGGTAATTGTAACGGTGATTGAAGGGTAATAGTAACTGTGATTAAAGGGAAATTGTAACGGTGATTGAAGGGTAATTGTAACGGTGATTGAAGGGTAATTGTAACGGTGATTGAAGGGTAATTGTAACGGTGATTGAAGGGTAATTGTAACGGTGATTGAAGGGTAATAGTAACTGTGATTAAAGGGAAATTGTAACGGTGATTGAAGGGTAATTGTAACGGTGATTGAAGGGTATTGTAACGGTGATTGAAGGGTAACTGTAACGGTGATGAAGGGTAATTGTAACGGTGATTGAAGGGTAATTGTAACGGTGATTGAAGGGTAATTGTAACGGTGATTGAAGGGTAATTGTAACGGTGATTGAAGGGTAATTGTAACGGTGATTGAAGGGTAATTGTAACGGTGATTGAAGGGTAATTGTAACGGTGATTGAAGGGTAATTGTAACGGTGATTAAAGGGATTTTGTAACGGCGATATCAAAGTAATTGTAACGGCGATGTCAGGGCAATTATAACTGTGATTGAAGGGTAATTGTGAATGTGATATCATAAATGTAACAGTGATATCCGGTTAATTGTAATAGTGATATAGGGTAAATTTAACTGTGATTGAAGGGTGATTGTAACGGTGATTGAAGGGTCATGGTAACTATGATCGAAGGGTAATTGTAACGGGGATTGAAGAGTAATTGTAAATGTGATATCATGATAACTGTAACAGTGATATCAGGATAATTTTAATAGAGATAACTGTAAATGTAACTGCGATTGAAAGTCAATTGTTACTGTGATTAAAGGGTAATTGTAACTGTGATTGATGGGTAATTGTAACGGTGATTGAAGGGTAATTTTAACGGTGATTGAAGGGTATTTGTTACCTACGCGGCTAGCGCTGATGACACTGCAAGGTGTTTGCAGTGTTTTAGTGGAAAAACGTTGAAGGCTGCTATTAAGTTTGCCAGTTTTTGTTATAATTGCTTTTTGGACAAAATTAGCTCTTCTTTCTTTGATAGTAGGGATGAAGAATTTTACCCTACTTGGAGGAAGTTCTTGTTGATCTTTTATGAAAGAAATTATACATCTGTTTTTATTTTAATCTTTTATTTTTTTGTTACAAAAATGTATTTGTGTTCTTTGAATGAGTATTCTAGAAGAGCGAAATTTTCGTTGGCTGGAATTGGAGTTATAGGCTTTGTAAGCAGATTGGCCCTTGTCCTAGAAGCAGTTGGTATGAATGATAAAGATTACAATTCCTTTCCATTTGGACTTTTATCACCTGCGTTATGATCGGAAGCATTTTACTACCATGGATAACGGACAACTACATGGGTCGCTACATGGTCGCTAAACTCTGCGTCTTCGCTCTCATTTTCCACGTAGTTTTTTCAATCATGATTCACTTTC
>JACGAQ010001938.1:0-49051 GCA_014119065.1 Orius insidiosus
AAAATTTGCGTTCATGCATATTATGCACTAACGTTCAAATAAAGTAGTGTTTTTTGACCAAATTGACATGAAACGGACATCATAGGGATAAAAAACCGATATATCGGAACCTCCGATATAATATATCAAAAGACTGATATATCGGCACAAATATCAATATATATCGCCTATCCCTAGCCTTAGGCTAAAATTTGGCGTTTATGTCCAAACCTCTGTAAATTTTGGTTAAGGATGAATATGAAACACAAGTTTTGTCAAAATTTTGGTTTGAACAAGAGGGTTTTTGCTCCCAGAAAAACCATTGAATCATCCCAGAATTCTGGAAATTGGTATTAGAAAGAAAAAGATTCCTAAGTAAAAGAAATTTTTATTTACAAAATTAATATATTTTCAGTGCCTCCTTCCATGAGTGACTTTGGTTCCAAGTCTCTTCTTGCCGCCGAAATTCATCGGTTTCTTACCAGGCTTAAAACGTTTATTCGGCCCGTCATTCTTTTTCCCCTTGAATCTCCTTTTAAGAGCAGAAGTTTTCTCCTCTTGAGATTCTTCTTTATCTTTCTTCACCGGAACTTTGCCTTTATTCTTATATTTCAACGCTTTTGAGCGATGAAATTCGAGAGATTATGTTTAGAATCGTCTTTAGAAAACATATCTGGAAAAAAAGTTATATAAAAAGATATTTTTTGAAGATATAAAATACCTGGCTCTGGTTCTTGGCCAACTTCTTCTCTGTAATATTCAGCGTCGTCATCTTCTTCTTGATGAGCTCCTTCATTGGCTGATTGAATAAGTTTTCTGTCTGTTTCAGTATCCCATTCTTGTTTCTTCTTTTTCATTCCTTCTATTGACTTTTTCTTGTGCTCTTCTTTTAGCTGTTCTTTTTTTAACATTTTCCATTTGTTTCTCCTCTTAAGTTTTAATTTCCTGGAAAAATTAAAAATTATTATTTTTTCCCTCGGTTTAAATAAATTTACTTTTTGGCTTCTCTCATTCGAGCAAGTTCTGCTTTCTCTTCTTCTGTTTTATGAATATATTCGTGGTACATAACTTCTCCGTCCATCATCCCGGCTTCAACTTTGATCAACTGAAGGGTCATTCTAGGTCCCAATTCGGTCAATCGGATAGCGGATTTATTTCCCAACAAATTTCCCTTTGAGCGAATCGCCTGCGGTAGACTAACATGGCTGCTTGGGTCGTCTTCACTTCACTTTCAAATAGATCACCCTAAAATCACTTTATTAAAAAAAACCTTTATTAAATTACCTTTCAACAAAGTCCGAAATATCGTTGAATCTAGACAAATTAGGGACTTTAGTCGACACCAGTTTTTTCACACTTCTAGATATCCCTAGGGGCGACACGAATAGCAATGTCGTACATCAATTATTTTTGTTTCTGTGTTATAATTAACCAAGGCACCGTTTAACGTCATTAAATCAACCTAAAAACGTTATTTTAAAGCCATTTTTAAAAATACACTGTGGTTCAGAAGTAATGGATCTCCCCTTTTACTTTAACTATTGAAAATCAGGAAAAAAGTTAAATCTAAACCCCTTATTTTTGAGGAAGAATTAAAATTCTTCTTCATTTAACTTTTTTTCGATCTTCAAATAGTTGGAGGGGTACCACCGTGCATGCACATACCTTGGTGACATTGATTGTCGGAAACATCCCTTGAAATGTGGTTCATCAATTTTATTTCAGGTCCTTCACCAGTGAAACCATTTAGAACAAGAAGTGGAGCGTTTCTGTACATTTTGGGATGCATAAATTGACGTTTTAATGATGAAGCGACGTCTGTAGATAATGTGTAATTGTGAAGTTTAAACGTAAGCGTAGGCCCATGAGGAGTTTTTGCGATTCTCATATACGGGCTGACTTCGGTAAGTGAACATCATAAGATGAGATACGTGGAGAGGCCCAGCGACACTTACAAGATCTTTAATCGTATTTTTCTTCCTAACCTGAAATAAGGCTGTGAAAAAATATTTTAGTATACCTTTAGCTGGCTTGCTGTAAACGGTTCCATAATTTTTCTCACATCTTTGATAAGTTTCAACATTATTTACCGATGAAACCTCTATGAAAGACAATGAATGAGGTGCTCTGGTTAAATGTTCAGGCTCTGAAAGTCCAGCTTGCTTGTTGTTTTTTACACAACGTCCCTAAGTAAACAAAAAATTATTAAAGCACAGAAAAGGCTGTTTACCATTAAAAAAACTGTAAATGAAATATTGCTAAATCTCTATGCCCAAATCAAGGAAAACAGCAAAAACCTGGTAAAATGGAAGTTTCTGGGTGAAAAACTGAGAAAACTGCCCCAAAAATTAAGTGATTTCTTTTTATGGCAGGAAGATTTGAAAAAAGCAATCAGGGAAAATTGCTGTGTGTAATGGGGAAAAAGGTACAATTTAAGTCCAGACAGGCCACATGGTACAGGCGTAACAGCCCAAATTTTTCCCTACAACTATAGAAGGCCCCTGCCATTTCAAGATAAGTAGAAGGACGGACGGCCGGCACCACAAACACATGACCAGTTGAGATCACTGGTCAGTTTTCCTCGGGTCAGGAAGACCCTTTTCTTAAGACCGTGACATGAAGGCTACCACGATAGTCATAAAAACCGAGGAAAACTCCCCAAAATCCATTGGAGGCTTATTTTGAGGAAAACATATTAAATCATTCATGCTAACAAGACCACAAATTTAAAGCCTGTCCATTATCTAAAAACAGAGAAAAACTTACTTTTCTTTTTCTAGCCATGATTATAAACGAATAATCCTAAAAAACAGCCCAAACAATGCAAAACTACCACGCGAGATTTATAACCTATTTGAGGTTATAAAACCTTTTGAATGATTTGACACGTGATACTGTATAACCGCCTAATCACGCTACCTTCACGTGATTAAGTATGTGGGAATTAAATTATTGACATCAATAAATTAGATTTTTTTTTCATAAAAATTATTTAAATCAAAAATTCAAAAAATCTTTATTTATTCCAAACATGGATTCCATACACGAAGTATTGAACGGAAAAGAAGCCTTTTAATGACAAAATTGAGGTCAAAACTTCCTGCAAGGTCATTTAGTTTCAGTTACAATTTTTTTTTATTTCCAACCTTCCCAGGCACATGATAGACCAGTTTATTGCTTTATACTTAAGAGTCTAGACGTAAAAATGGCCACGATGATTAGAAAGTTTGGCGAACAACTGAAAAGCCCTGATTTCAGGAAGTATTTGATGAGGTATTTTATTTTATTATTTTTTATGGATTCTCTGTAATTTTCTTTTTAGCACCCATTTTTGGGGCCCGGTCGCCAACTGGGGCATCCCACTAGCAGCGATTGCTGATACTAGAAAAGACCCTGCTATAATAAGTGGAAAGATGACAACAGGTAAAACTATTTAAATAATAAATTTGTTTGACTATATAATTTCTAGCCCTGTGCCTCTATTCTGGAATTTCATGCGTTTCGCTTGGGTTGTCAAACCGAGAAATCTTCTTCTCCTCGCATGTCATTTCACGAACGAATGTGCTCAATTGACTCAAGGCGCCCGTTTCATCAACTACCATTACATATCTAAAAAGCCGACAAATAAACTGTTTAAATTACTTAAATTTTAGTTACGATAGATAAATAAACATTGAAAACTACTGTAAAGACGATTCAATTAGTGAGCTGTGACAAAAATTCCATTAGTTTTATATAATCCTCATTTTATATTTTATGCAAATATTTATTTAGTTAAGACTCTCTTTCCATATAAAAAATAATAATTTAGAAGACTGAACGTTCCATTCATTCCTTGGTACCAATTGTACAAAATAAACTGCTTATCGATAAAATTGATGATAAATCAAATCCATTATAAAATTCTATATTTTTTAAATAATGTTATAGATTTATTTATTGTTTTCGTTTAAAAATAAAGAAATATATTTTTATTGTATATTTTATTTATTGATTTTGTGTTTTCTGTGGAATTGGAGACATTCTCTCCCTAGGGAGGTAAAGTTGTAGGCTATGTTTTGGGATCAAAAGGTGGTGTTTCAATTCCTCCCCTAAGAGTGGTAAGTTATGAGAGCGTAGTAGGTTGGAAAATTATTTTCGTACAATTGAGGCGCTCCGGTACGAAGGGCGAACTCAACAAAACGTAGTTTCGAGATATTCGCATTTTAAAGTTTTATGTTAGGGCGAACTCAACAGAAAAGTCATGCCCTGGAATGGGAAAAGGAGTGGGGGTTGTGGACTAGGATGTGGAGTTCGCCCTTCGTACCCGCTCGGATATCGCAGTTAGAGCTTTGCCGCATATCGGTTTTTACGTATTTAAAGGGGAAAAAAGGGCGAACTCAACATAAAAATTATATGGGTGTATTCACCAAGAGGTCTAGAATCTGAAAATGAAAAAAAAATTGTCCGATGTTGAGTTCGCGATTCCGATGAGGAGCGCCTCAATTAATGTTTATAAATTCTTAAAAAGTTTACGCCTTTGTTTTTCTATGAAGAAGCTAAAGAAGTAGTTGAAACAATGCCCACCCAAACGCTGTCATTCTATAAATGAATGCTACTTCCCACCATGAGCTCTGTGATAGTGGCGGGATGTCACCTTTTCAAGTTCAATTTTCTTCCTTTTCCGGGATAAACGGGCTAGGAATGATCCTTTTCCTTCTACAAGATCTATTACGTCCAGGTTACATCCCAAGAAATGGTGACTTGATTTTATTCCTACCCTTAGGCGGAAAAGCTCATCCGATTTCCATCCCCCAGAATTGAAATGTGCAGTTTCCCGCACCGAAGGAGACGAGGCGCGAATAACGAGGTTAACCCAGTTGTGCATGCTCGAGACAGTTACGGGGTCATGAACCATACAGATATTTTAAAATTCCGAAGAAAAAAGATTTGAACACTTTTAGTCGATTTAACAAATTTTCATCCTAACAGACATAGTTATCTGATTGAGAGACGTGGTAGTCTAGAAGACCCTTCTGGAAACAATGACGCGGAGGGAGCTACAATAACTTCTCTTTGAGGAGTTCATGAAATCCGTTTTGTATTCTTGGGCTGCTGTTTTGTTTAGAAGCGACTGAGTGGAATGATTGCCCTGAGCCAATATCTTGCCCTCTGCATGTCCCTCCACGTATCAGCCAACTATTTCACGGCCGCGCCGCTCCATGGAAAATATTTGCCATTCTCCGGATTTCTGGATATTATGAATAACAGAAAAATTGATTTTGATTTCTTCAATAACTCCCTGAACGACCTTAAAGGCACTAAAAATAAATGATTCGATAAAATTTATGATTGATATTTTTTATGGGAAAAAAATCGGGTGAAGATAATCTTTGTGGTGGTGATTCTGTCTGTGCGAATAGATCACGTATTTGTAAAAGGATTGTGTGTGAGTGTGGGGTTCCGCCAGTGTGTGAAAACGAGAGAAAACCGGACTTCATCGGCAGAATTACGTTAGCCAACGAAGGATAATAGGATGGGGTGATTCGCAATGGCCTGTACAGGTTGCGTGGGACAATAGATAGGAGGGAACATCCCACGGGGTTCCGTCCAACAGGTTATCTCCTCTTCATTCTTCACCGCTTCTCTTTCTCTCTCACTCTTTTTGCTAAAATGGAAAAAGAAAAAGAGTCGTTACACTCCCGCCACCCTTCCGGATGCCCTCTTAACTGAATTTCCTGCTTTCCACCCTCCCAACGGGGATGAACCTCTAACGAATATCACCAACTCCTTTATCTTGTCCTAAGCCATCATTTCTATTATAACGCCTTTTTCTTACAAAATCATGCCACTTTAAAAATTCAGTTACAGGTTGCTTCTTTAATTTATATTTTATCTGGACATAGACATATAAAATTCCACTCTCATAACTTGAAATTTTTTCTTTTTGCAAGACACCTGGTTTTTGAGAAACCTGCCCTTCCGACACCCTAAACTCACCAAAAACCTGCTTGATTTTTCCCTAAAAATTTTTAGATTTAGAAATCTACGGCTGTAAATTATGCGCCAATGCGAACATATCTCCCCCACTTTTCCGAATTTCCCAGAGAATCCAACAACCAGGGATCGAGAAGCTCTGAAAGGGAATCGAACCCACGACCTTTGTACCACCAAGGGAATTGAAGAAGAACCGCTGCCTAATTCTTCCACGCTGGCTGAGGAAAATTGATGGGGCAAATGAAGATTTCTTCTTCCTTGAGTCCCCTAAAATTACTCTCGTCTAAATTTTTTTTGAACTAATAAACATATGTAAACAAAATTATTTAAAATTCCCAAAGATCAGCTAACCTTCAAAAATTTGCTTTATTTCATGTAGTCAAAATCAAAAGTTTTGGTGAAGTCGTCGTTCATGACGTGAAAGTCGTCTAATGTGTGATGTTAACATTGATATGCCATTTGTTAACATACTTGTCTTTCTTTTTCCTCGTCTATTTGACTGTTTACTTCATGCTCTGCTTCTTCCATGATTGCTTTGTGACGGAATAAACCCGAAGGTAATAAATTTAAAAGAAACGGTGGGAAAAAAAGGTCTTTTTTTGTGATATGTCAATAGGAATACCCGTTGTATTACTAGGTCGATCAGCTATCGTATTGCATAATGTTCAACATGTCGACCGTCTTCATCAATAGCCGAAAGGGGAGAAGGGCTGGGAACGGGCGAAATAATTTGCATACATTTTCTATTAGTATAATCTTTGAATCGGACGCCTCTTCTCTCCGTTTGTATTTCGCACAATATGCGAGCTGCAAATGATAAATGGTTTTATGGAAGGGACGTGTCGGACACTGGACATAGCTGAGAGAATCGGGCATAATGGAAAAACGGAAGGGGAGGATAAAATGTGTTTTATATCTTTTCTTTTTCTTTAACGGATCATAAAAACCGTTTTTAACCAATATCAAATAATAACGTAAAAACTAAAAAAGTACACTTTTCGATCACCAAATAGGATCATTGTAATTCAGGTTTTTTTTTCTCTTTCCAAAGTGTGAACTTTTTTTTTTCAACTCGTGATCAGTTAAAGGGGTAACATGAAGGGGGCATAAAAAAAATTATGACAACTAATGTAAAAAAATCTATTTTAGTGTCCCAAAAACTCGTTTCTTCTGCGTACGAAATCAACATTCCGGGGATGTAATTTTCAATTTTCGGAGATTTTTCGGCTTCATCAAACCCATTATTTCATTCGTTTTCGCTACTTAACCATTCCCTAACCCACATGGTTTTTAATTTTACATGACAGGAAGATCCACAGGTATAATGAGAACGGGTGGCTCCACGTTAAAGGGTAGAGCGTACATAGAATGGGTGACTCCACGTTAACGGGTAGGTAGAAATTAACGACGCCGTTTCTACAGCCTTTCTTTCAGAAAATCTATTGCAATGGGTGCAGTATTTTATTAGACCCAATTCATTCCTATCAAATTCTATCAAAACGAGTTTGAGTTATAAGTTTTTTTTGGTAGCATTTTAAAATGAGAATGTCCATAAAATGTGGCATTTTCTAGTTTTTTGGTTCATAAATGCTCGGGTCAAAAGATACCAGAAATTTGTGAACTAAAAGACCTATAAAGACCCAAATAAGGAAGAACTTTGAACTTGGGCCACCTATATCGATTTCAAAATGTTCTTAAATCGATGAGGCTGTGGGTAGCCTAAAGGGATGCGAAAATTATCGGTAACTGAGTTTTTCTGACTATTTGAGCTTCTTTTTAGATTGAAAAAGAACGAAAATGGCCAAAAACGTTGAAGGAGAGCCAGGATGAAAAATAAATACAAGCCTACGACTTGCACATAAATAAAATTATATTTTCATTTACTAGTTTGTTCATTAACTGGAGGAAAGAGTTACGTTTTATGGGAAATCGAGAAGAGAAAAAAATTCCCGATGAAAACCGTCAGAAATTGAAAAAGGAGAAATTACAATGGAAAGAAAGATACATTTTTTAAATCGCCGATTGTCCGACCGGATGGGACAAGTGGTTGGACTAGTGACAAATGCGAAGAGGGGGAATGAGAGAGAGGAAAGGTAGGAAAAAGAAGACGTAGCTAAAAAGAAGATGAGGAAGAGGAGGGTGGCTCGGTATTAAGGGGCGGGGTGGGTGTTGCGAAATCTCCTCTGACTTCCTGAGAGAGGAGACCCCGAGCGTGGGACCTCATTACGTATGCGGACACCCGACAAACCCACCCCTTTGTCCCGTCATAGTTTCTCACAGGGCGAAGAACCCCTCCGTTTCCAACGGGTTGGGGGCGTCTTTTCCCGCCAACAAACTCCCTCGCTCGTTCCTTTTTCTTAATACGGCCCGACCGAAAGCATAAAAACGTTTTATAATACGTTATCCTCCCTGGACATTGAAATACCCAAGAAAGGAGCCTTTGACTAGCCTATTAAAGCTTAAATTACCAATAACATAGATTCTAAGCAAACTTCATTTTTTCAAAAAATCATAAGTAAAATTGCTTATCAAAAAAAGCTATGAAACGTTTTCACTTTTGTTCCATGAAGCTAAAAATCTCTTTTTCGAGGGTTCATATTCTGAACGGTAGAGCATGGGCCCGTCGAACCTCCCACACAATCACCCAAGGTTTGCATTCTATATTCCATTAACCTCTTCACCAAAAAATTATTTTTTTTTATAATGCCCCTTATAAAATCGCTCATGGGAGCCAAAAAATGAAGGTCAGGGAAGGATTAAAAAAACTTTGTGAAACAGGTCCATTGTAATCGCAAAGGGGAGTAATCAACAACCATGACCACCTTGAGTACGTCATCACGAAAAAAAAAATCTTAAAAATCTTTTAAAAAACCAAAATTGCAAAATCCTAAGAGAATCTTCGTTTCGATCACATAAAAAAGAAGGGTCCTTTTTAGCGATATTTCCTTTTGTGTATCTGAAGATCTTTTTTTTTCCCATAAGGTTTATTAAGGGGGGAGGTATCGGGGGATGCAGTTAAATCCTAGATGGGGTGGCAACAGGTTTCATTAAAAACGTGTTTCACACATCCCGGACTCTGTATAATCATCTATCTACCCTCGAGTTACCCCACTCCCGCGACAATCATCCCCCATCCTTTCGACCCCGATATCCAACTAAGATTTATTGCAGTTATCGATTAACGCATACATAAATCAAAGCATCAAGAACGGCCGGTTCTCCGACCAGTAAGGAAAAAACGGTTTTTGAGATCATTTTCCCACTCAACTGTCTTTTCCTCTCAAATTTTCAACGGAAAAAAAATTAAAACTAGTTAAATAATAAAAAGAATGAAATTAATTAAGTAGTTGATTTAAATATTAATTCACCCTTGTTCTGAACGTGTGCGTCAAGCATGACTCGATGTGCAAATAGAAAGGGTGTCAAAATCCAAAAGAAGGGTTGAGGGTTCACTTTTTTTAATTTCATTTCTTATTTAGCTACCTACTCCCGAAACCGATTTTAACAATAGGCTCATTATTCCGGCTTGTTGACTCATAGTTTCGTCAAAGAACTATTAGGTTTTTTTTCTATTTTGAATTTCAAATAGTTTTGTTTTGATGAATTCCCATCAACGCCTTTATTGACCCCTAGAAAAATAAAATAGGGCGATGATTTGTTTGAAATAAACTAGGGAGAGACCACAAAAAGAAAAGCCTAAATAGATTTTACTAATTATTCTTTGTAACTTTTGACCCAAAGAGAAAAATTGAAACACCCTCTATGTTCGGTTTTTTGGAGAGGTTTTTCTAGATGTTTTTTTGACATCCATGTTTTGGTGTCCAGTTCAGTTGTTTCTGGTTCACAATTTTCTGCAGAGTTTCGTCATTTTTTAAATATCTTCTTTTCATTTAAAAATATCATAGAGCTTTCTTCCCCCTCAAAAGTCCCAGAGATAGCCTGTTTATTTGACTTAATTAAATGGAATAAAAACGCCCACGGAGAATGGCCAAAAACGCACTTTTTGAGAGGGAAAAAGTACCTCTTTCCGGCTAAAATTACCCAATTTCATCAAATCTTCGGGCGTTTTCCTCGATCTTTCGGCCATGGGGTTCTGGATGGAAATCCCTACTTTCTCACAAGATTAACGAAAAACGCCGCCCAAAACTAATCTCGCTTTTTTAAAGGCTCATAAACTGGTTTAAAATTTCAGGCCCTAAAAGAGAAAAAAAACCGTCGAAGCCACCCTCTACTCGGTTATTTTTTTAATCAAATTTTTTTGGTTTAGGTAGGTACCGAGGCTGGGGCTCAACGATGTATCCCTTGAAAACTAGAAATCAATTATTTCCAAATTTTAATACTTTTTTTTACATTCCCTGCGGCTCGGCTCATTAAACTCGATGAAATATCATTTTTGCGAATTCAAAAAAATAATCTTTCGACATTTTTAAGATGGCTAAGAAAGGAAATTATATGGAAAAAACGGTGACAAACACATAAAAATTGCGGCTGGACAGCACCCAAAAATTGTGAAGATTAGTCAATTTCCCTCTGGAAGACATTAAAAAAAATCGGATGAAAACTGAGGCCGTAAAGTGTTCTGGAAAAAAATGCTACGGCCGGACGGCCGGACAGACAAAGTTGAGATCGGTAAAGATCAATATTCGAATTGACCCTCCGGGGTCTGGAAGACCCTTCCCATAAACCCGACGTGGAGGGTATCACAATAACTTCTTTAAGGAAGTTAAAAGTGGGCATGAAGGGTATAACAATAACTTCAAAAGTCTGTGTAATCAACGCAAAATTTAAAAATTGTGAATAGTAAGCCACAAGTATTAACTTCCTTAAAGAAGTTATTGTGATACCCTCACGTCGGGTTTTTGGGGAAGGGTCTTCCCGAGGGCTGACTACCGACTGCGCCGAAGTGACTACCTGGATTGAAAAATTATTGCCAACTGCGCCGGGAGTCCTATCAGATAATCTCTTGGGCTCTAAGCCTATGACCAACTGCGCCGAATAAAATAAATAAACAATCTAAGTATCTAACGAGCGCAACCTCGCGAGAGGAAAAAAATTAACCCCTAGAGGAAGGCCGAGTGAAAGGTGCTTATGTTTCGTTTTCCCCAAAATAAATAATTTCGGCGCAGTTGGTATCGGTAATGACAGCGGATTAGTGGTACCCTTGGAGTCCCGGCGCAGTTGGCCTTTTTTCGGCGCAGTTGGATAGAGCCCAGATAATCTCTTGGGCTCTAAGCCTATGACCAACTGCGCCGAACAAAATAAATAAACAATAGAAGTATCTAACGAGCGCAACCTCGCGAGAGGAAAAAAATTAACACCTAGAGGTATCTAACGAACGCATCCTCGCGAGAGGAAAAAATTAACCCCCAGAGGTATCTAACGAGCGCATCCTCGCGAGAGGAAAAAATTAACCCCTAGAGGTATCTTACGATCGCATCCTCGCGAGAGGAAAAAAATTACCCCCTAGTGGTATCCAACGAGCGCATCCTACGCTACCTCGTTCCTAGATTCCTTAGGTACAGTCATTTTTTTCCCCATTTTTAATCATTAAGGCCGGGTGAAAGGTGCCTATGTTTCGTTTTCCCCAAAATAAATAATTTCGGCGCAGTTGGTATGCGGCGCAGTTGGTATCGGTTGGTATGCGGCGCAGTTGGTATCGGTAATGACAGCGGATTAGGGGTACCCTTGGAGTCCCGGCGCAGTTGGCCTTTTTTCGGCGCAGTTGGATAGAGCCCTTCCCGAGTAGAAATGACGAGCTCTACCCGTTTGTTCTTCGCCACCCGCTCCTTTTGATATAGTTTTAACTTGAGATAAATTAGGCAATCACTTTTATATTAATAATAAAAAGAAATTTTTAATAATAAATAGGATTAGTCATTTTTATTCCCTCTGTTTGTTTTATTCATATGATGTCCGAGTGCAAATTATAACGTAATGAATGGTCAAGAGTCCGTAACAAGGAGCAAGATGTGCTTGGGAGTCTAACGGAATCCCTGGGGCTTTTTTTTTTCAAGATGAAGCAAGGCTTTTGTTAGAATTATAGTCCGTCAAGGGCCTACAATGGACAGAAGAAGGGAGGGGACCGGAAGCGGTATTGCACGCCCGCTGGGCCGGTGCATTATTGCATACAGAAAGTGCATTGTGATTGCACTCCCTTTCTGCACCAACCCCCTTTTTTTTCTGCCATTTTACCTTCTACTCTAACTCCCCTCTCTCTTTCCTAGTAATTTTTACAAACCCCTTTTCATGCAGTTTGGAAAAATTCATCCTAGCTAACGATTTCCTGCTCTACTATCAGAACCGTGGGAATCAATTTTATATTTCATAATCCCAACAATCTACAAGAGAGCTTTTTCTTTGAAAGAAATATGGCAACTCAACGAATAAACTGAATAATTTATCACTATACTCCTTTTTTTAAAAAATCTCAGCTCATTTTTGCGATCACGGGAAAGAATCCCTGAAGTCGTTGAGCCCCAATATTGAATATTTTATTTTCAAGGTAAGTAGTACGGGGAAAAAAATAGAAATTCAAGTTCTTTTTTTTCTTTCTTCAAATTGCTGATTTTACTTAGGGGATGAAGATTTGGCCATTTTTTATTTTCTTCAAGTTCTGAACCTGTTTTGAATTTTTTTAGAACTAAAAAAAAAGGAGGCGAGGGTCGTCGTAGGCTCCAAGGATTCAGACCCATTTTCACCCAGATTTATGTATTTGAGACCTTACCCTCAAAGAGAAGGTATTGTAGTACCCTCCATGTATGGTTTTTGAAAGAGCTTCAGACCCCGAGAAAAATAGTGATCTTAATCAGGAGAGTCTATGTAGTGCTATCTTTTCCAAAATTGTCTGTCGAGGGTATAACAGTAACTTTAATTTAAAAAGATTTAAAGAGGCGGAGCCCCATGAAGAGAATTTGTAACCAGAGCCCCTTGTGTTTTAGCGGCACTTTTGTCCAAAGTTTTGCCTAATTTTCTAAATTTTCACCAATATTCTTTAACTTTAAATGAAGAAGTAGGGAGAAATTTAGGCAGTTCTCGCTCGTTGCGTGTGGTATGGCTAGGGAAGACTTTTTTTTCTTCCTTGATAAACCCACAGAGTACAAGGATGAAAAGAAGAGATAACTTTTTTAAAAAATCTATTCCTAACGGTTTTTATTCCTCAGAAATATTTATCATGAAACTTCATGTCCATTTAGCGATCATAAACATTTTAATCCGTTACGAGATTAATCACGGAGGCGATATGAAAAGGGAGGGTGAATGTACAATGCTTTCTATTTGAATAGCACGGATTTGCATAAAATTAATTGATCAAGTCCACATTAACCACGCCCGTTAATCTATTATTATTCTCGCCCAGTTGGACGTACAAAACTATATGATTTCTTCCATAGGGAAAGTCTTAGAACTTTTGTTCCTTTTTTTTTATTATTATAAAAACTTCCATTATTATGCGTTTTTCGATTGTACAAATACACTTTTTTTTTTTCCAGACTTAATAAACTTCTTTCTTCCAAAACTCAAGAAATTTCAGATTTTTAAAAGTGATAATCATATTTTTTGAATTCGATCTTAAAGGAACTGAAAGTCTCAGAGTAATATATCCTTACGTGGAAATATCCTTAGGTACGCCGGAAACGTTTTACTTTTATTTTCCGGTTTTTCGAATTCAGAAATAAAATTTTTTTTCTTCTAGACTTATGATCGAGACTACCATGATCGAGATCAATCTGCCGCCAAAAAAATTATTTCCTATTATTTTATTTTTTAACTTTTTCAAAATTAAGTTATTAGTAAAAATGTTGCAAAATAAAAATTATTTTTATCCGAAAAATAAATTTGTTTTTATAAAAAATAAACCTCTTGAGCTTTAAAATAAAATCATATTTTTATTTATTCGATCATAAAGGCACTGGGAAATTTCATTTGTTTTAAAATTCGGATTTCGGCAAATGGCATTTTGGATTTGTTGAAGAAATTCGATTTTTCGGACGACACCATCTAAAAGCGTTTTTCTTAAATTTTCTTTCGTTTACTTTTATTCGTATTTCGAATCGATGAAAATTCAGTTCTAAAATTCGTTTTAGCAAGACACTTGGGTAAGATATTTATTATTAATTTATGGGTTTCGGGGAAAAATGGCTAGCCATAGCCGTGTGCCGGAGACTTATTTTTTGTGTACAGAAATACCCTTTGTACTTAAATATTTTGTCGATTTTATTGAACTCGCTTAATATTTTACGATGATCGTGGATAAAAATTTGAACCCAAATTTCGATTTTTCGGTTAAAGAGAGGGCACGTTTTTTCAAGGTCACCTCTCCTCTCTCCACACCCCGCTTTTCGCAAAGATCGCACTGCTTGATTTTTACGTTCTCAAGCCATCTTTCAACTTTTCTTTTTCTCAATTTCAATTTTTTTTAAATTTAATTTCCGGACAATCTCATTTCTTTTTCTTCAAACTTCAAGGTCAAACTAAAAACAAAATAAGCAGCTGTTTTGAAAAATTATTTTTTTTTAACCGCCTTAGTTTCTGCGCATTTTCGAAGTTCATAAATAAAGGTTTGTCATAAATTTCAATTTATTTTAGTTATTTCTAAAGAAATCAAAAGAAACAGCCAAATTTCAAATCGTTCTGGCTACCACGAGGCACGGGTTTTTTCAAGGTCAACTTTTTCCATCCCCGTCGCCCGTCGATGTTTCTTTTCTTCTAGCGCCTTGTTTTACTTTGAATCGGCTATCCACGAAAGACCTTTGCGTTCTACTGGTTTTTCAACAGTTCAAAAATAATCTTTAAAAATAATAGCTTTGTTCCAACCGCACTTTGAAACTCCTGGAGCATGCGCAAAAGGATTTGGACGTCAACTTAGAGTCGTTCAAATCGTTCAAATCTGAAGTCTTCTGACGTCAAACTTGACGTGCAATCCTTCTGCGCATGCTCCAGGAGTTTCAAACTCAAAGCTAACAGCAATACTATCTTCCAACCACTAACACACTTTTTATAGGTTAGGGTTTTTGCCATACCTATTGAAATATTCAAAATTGCCATAATAGAGAGAGCATTGCCCAAAATCAAGTTAAAAATAGCACAGATCTTAAAAGAATCAATATGAAGTATTAGCTTTGTTCCAACCGTAGTTTGAAACTCCTGGAGCATGCGCAGAAAGACTTAGATGTCAAATCTGCGCTCATATCGTTTGTCCGTCAAATCTGATGTGCAAATCCTTCTGCATGCTCCAGGAGTTTCAAACTGAGGTTGGAACAAGCTATTACTAATATTTCTTTAAAATTTTGCAACATTTTTTACATTATAGGCTTTGCCGGTAATTAGGATGGCTAAAATTGCAGAATAGCAGACAGATTTTTTTTTTGTCTCGACCCTCTTGCCCCTCAATTTGCAACAAGAAAGGGGGCTTCCCTGCTGTTTTCAGATCTTTTGTCTTTTCCCAGTCAAGTTTATACTAAAAAAAGGGTAGAGTTAAAACTAAAAGATAAAATATAATTAAAAATTTTATTTGGCAGTATATAACACTATTTTATTTATTACAAAAAAAATTATAAAAATACAATATCACAATTTTGCGATAAAAAATTTGGACGGACATTTGAAGTACATTTTGAATAAATGAAAGTTTTGTACAATTTTGGTATCGATCAGTGCTTTTAAGCTTAACAAGCAAATAAAACTTATAAAATTTAAACAATGTGCTAAACGACCCTATGGGGAAACAATAAAAATCCTAAATAGAAAAAATTAAGTAATTATATTTAATTTTTAGATCAAAATAACTAATTTTAATAAAAATTTTATAAGATCAGTCCTTAAGTTTTGTGCAATTTTCGGACGGAGTTTTCAGATCTAAGTCTTAAAGGCTATGACTAATAATTATGAAAATAATCTTGAAATTAAAAGAAATGTTAATAAAATAAGGAAGCTTCCTTGAATGTCGGAGGCGCCGGCAACTCTGCATTTAAACATGTCGTATCTGAAAAAAAATTTGAGTGTTTGTTTACATTTCTAAAAAGTTTTTTTTGTGGGTGTGAAAAGACACCCTTCTAGTAGGGAAAATAGATGGTGAAAACTATTATGAAGGTACAATAAAAATGTAAATTTAAAAGTAGTGATGAGTTTTGACTATTCAGGACTAGTTCTTTTGGGAATAAAAAAAAACTAGTTTTGTAAAGGGTTAAAAAACTACAACAGGTGCTTAGGGGGTCTAATTTCGACCTAGGATAGTTTTTGATGGTTTTTTTAAAACTTCCTTTAAGTTTTTTTCTGGTACTTGTTTAATTGCAAATAGGTGATAAGAAGAGGATACTTTCTTGGATTTCTTGGATACAGGGTAGTGCAAAAAAAGGGGGGGGGGATTTTTTCTTGTTCTTGTGGGAAGGCAGTCAGTTAGAACCTGTTTTTTTTTCAACCCCCACCCTATTTGATCTGTCCTGGAGGGGTTGCTGGAGGAAAAGAGGGGGATGGCCCATGGGGAAAGATTCCTATTCTCACTCACCTTGTGGCATTGTCCACGACCAGGTTCAGAAATTCAGCTTCGACCAACTGACCATCATAATACGTGATGAGATCTTCAAACGGATACTCGTAGCCTTGGAGACACTCGCACTTGTAGCCGCCTGCGTCGAATCCTCGCCCCAGGATCGGCACACACTATTTTTCCGGCAAAGAAAATCATCAAAATCAACAGGAAAAAGGGGGCAACAGTTAATTTAATTTTGGGTGTTATGACACCCATCAAAACACCCATTTTAGTGATATGTGATGGACGTTTGTGCATCAAAAAACAGTGAGTCAGTGAAAAATTTGGCAAAAATTTTGTTTAAATCAAAAAAATACAACATTCAAGTGACCAACGGATATTTTTCTATCTACAACTTCAAATTACGGTGAGTCGACTTACATAAGAATTTTTCAAGTCGCATTTGTGTGTCCCTTTGAAAGCGTTCGGCGTATAATATTTATCAGGGCATTGGTTAATATCCAACTGAAGCAAATCCATATTCACAGCAACAACTCCCCTATAAATTTAATTTTTAAAATTCAAATTTTTTTTCAAATACATACTTAAATTCCAATTTAACTTTGAGACTGTCCCAACCGAAAAATGGTACAGCATAAGTTATAAGCCACTTTTTCACTTTTCCATCGCAGTCAAAATATGGGTTCGTCCAATGGCCATGGTCCAGATTTGCAGCCCTAAAAATTAAAATTAAAAATCTTAAGAATAAAAACAAACCTGTAAAAATTCGGGTAGTGCTCATATTTTTTCAAATGACTTCCTGTCTCGTTAAAACGAAGTTTGATTTTCAAATTGAATTTTTCCAAAGAATCAAAATTTGTCGACCATCTTTCCTTTAAGAATTGAAACCATGGCTTACCAGTGTAGACTTCATCTATAAATATAAAAAATAAGATAAAATGAGGTTTTAAGAAAATACAGACCTGTTTTATTCAATCGGGCGAGATCTTCCATAAAAAATTTCCTGGTGTTTAATTGTGTCTTGTAGGCATAGGGAGCGAAAAGCGTTCTATTTGTAAATTTATTTCTTTCCCAATAAGTTCCCGCCGCCCAAATTTTACTGTCTCCCATAACCAAAGCGACAGTCTCCCCCATCATCTGATCTTCTGATACGGTTTATCCGCCACTCTTTTCCCAGAATATGTTTCTTGAGGATCAGAAATCTTAAAAAAGATATTTTAATTAAAAAGAAAAAAAAATTTTTTACCTGCAAAAAGGCGCTTATGAAATTGGCAAGTCTGACCGCCATTTTGGCTTCATTCTCAAAAAATTGCTCTGCGCCGAAACTAACGTCTCCAACCAGTTTTAAATTTTGTGGCTTGAACCTAAACAAAATTAATAACAATAAAAACTAAAAATCACCTACTTTTTACAATTTGACGGCTTTACAGCAAGTATGTAGTTAAGCGCATGATGTATATTCAGTCTTTTAGCTTGGAATGGATTTTCAGGCATAGTCTGATTGATATATTCATAAAACTTTTCCAATTCTTTGGCGCGAATATAAGGTAATGCTTTTTCCCATTTACTAGGTAACTTGTGTTTCCCTAAAAAAGATCAAATAATGAAAACTTTATAAAATTATCTTACATCCTATTTTAAGACAGTCGAAGCCGTTGTAAAACTGCTCTGAGGTAGCCCTTTCTAATATTTCGCCCAAAAATGGTCTCCGGACGACCGTTGGTAATCTAAATCCAGGTTTACATCGACATTGATATCCACCACGTCGGAACCCCCAGCCGTCTATGGGTTCACACTAAAAAAAAAGTAGGTTTTAAAAAACTAGAGATTAAAATTATTACCTCAGTAGTTTCTTTTTACATCTTGCTGTATCTGCGAATAGATTTGGACCCATATTACCTTCACCTAGCGGACACTGATTTATATCTATCCGATCAAAATCCATTTCAATAACAACGGCAGCCGTGTAGCTATAAATTTTTTAATTAAATATTATTGTTTTTGAAAGGTGCATACGTGGGATATTCAACATGTCTAAATTGTGTATGTCTAGGGTAAATATCGGCAATCGGTACTACGGCAGCGACAAGCCATTTATTCGCTCGGTTACAGTCATAATACGGTCTTGTAAATTGAACAGGTCCCGGGACTTCGTCGGCACCTAAAATGAAAAGAAATTAGTTTAATTCTCATGTTGCAGAAAGAAACGAAGAAGAGAACGTACCCGGAGGACCGTGAAAAGTAAAAGTCTCGTTGGTATTATTGGCATATCGGATTTCAACTTGGTAAGTCGTTTTTGTATCATGCCTTCCTTTTCCGACCGATTCGTCTGGAAGCCACAGGTTGTACCTAATAATCGTTCCATTATTGTCGAAAAAAATAACTATTTTACCATTCATTTATTCTATAAAATTCTGACGTGTAATCTTCACTTTGGCTTTCATTTGAAAACGCCCCAAATCTCGGACTGTAAAGTGTTTAGCGTAGAAATTCTCTCAAGATGAATAGGGTCGTTAAAATCGTCAGCTCTGAAAAAAAATTAGAGTAAAGCAATCTTGAAACACCATTTCCTCACCTAAAAGTCCTGGAGCAAATCTAGTAAATGTTTTATTGAAAAATCCCCTGTAAGATGGCGAATAGGACATATTAGGCGAAAAGTAAATGGCACTAGCATTAATATGAGGGGAAGACGAAACATCAGCGACTGTCGATAAGAAATAATACATCCCCTGGATCATAGGTGTCGTTAATAGCCGGCCTGATAAACCTCGCCTGAAGAATATAACTGTAAAAAAACGACCTGCTCAACGCCAAATTCTGCATATGAAGCAAACGCGTCCTATTCGGAAAGACCGGATTCACATTTATCTCCTTCAAATCGGTATATGAGAAACCGAATCCTTAGGAAGGTAGAGATCGAATAGTTTTTGTATTTCACAATTATGTTTGTTCACTTTATCCATTTGATGTCTCACTGTATCATAAGAATCCTTCGCCTGCCACTCATATTGACAAAACACTCCTATCGTAAACAATAGAATATAACAAATTAGTCCTTTCCACATTTTTAAAAAACTTTTAACTTTTAAAACATAAAATTCAATAATTTTTAAAAATAAACATAACTTAGGCTTGGTTCTCGCCCGTCCACGCCTACTTTTG
The DNA here is from genome assembly GCA_014119065.1 of Orius insidiosus. Taxonomy (NCBI): domain Eukaryota; kingdom Metazoa; phylum Arthropoda; class Insecta; order Hemiptera; family Anthocoridae; genus Orius; species Orius insidiosus. The sequence goes on from JACGAQ010001938.1 coordinate 19,607, forward strand.
TATTCTAACAAGTTGTCTTAGGTTTGCCAACATCAAAAAATATCCCTTTTTTGAAAGGTGGGACCATTTTTAAACGTAACTGCCAAATATATTGTTTTACTAATAAAATATCTTCAGTTCCTCTTTTATCCACTTTTATAAAATTCAAATTCAGTTTTTATAAATCGCCATCAAAAAATGGGTGAAGAATTCCTAAAATTTTCGTTTTAAAACCTCAGGAGGCTCATTATATTATTTTCTAAAAATGAAAACTAGATTTTGATCTTTTTAGCTTAAAAAAATTTTTTTTTGCATTTTTGAATTTTTTAAATGTTGAATATTTGTGATGTCAAGCCTCTTGAATTAAAATATTGTTTTATATGCAATATTAGAGTCTCCTTAAATTTTTTTATGATAATATAATTTTAAAACTTGATGAAAGGTTGGGTTGGTTGAAATTAAAATAAAAGAATGGAGGAAAAAAAAAAATGCATAAAGAGGGGAGAACGGAGTGCACCTGGCGTGTGGTCAATTTGAAAGCTGTATTTTACTTGGGGATTTTTTTTCCCTCCACAAATAGGGTCGAATTTTTTACATTACAATAATAAACTTCAAATAAGACAAAATATTTTCAACCCTTATTTAGAAAAGTTGAATAATGAATAAAATGATGACAAATATGAAAGTTTGTTCTAGTTAGGCGGATATGCGGGTAGGGGGGAAAAAAGGAAAGAACTTATATGTAATAAAAAAAAATCGTAAGACGGGTTTTGTTTGTCAGAAGGCGCGAGAAGGGCTTGTTTTAATGGCGGGCCCCCGTCCCGCTCTCCGTCCACTCCCCGTCCGATTATTTTGCGCGTCGGTCTCGAAACTCAAGAGGCCAGACGGGCAACGTTGCGAGCCGCCATTTCGCCAGTCGCCACTCGGGTGCATTTTTAGTTTTCGCCCTAAGGAGTAAGAGGCAAAACACCCCGGCGGCCCCCCCGTTTTTATTTTTTTTCAACACCTCGGCCACCCCCTTTTAGTTTAAATTTTTTTTCTTCTTCAAAATTTATGGCCATAAACACGTAAGTTATATTTTATAAATACGACGAGGAAATAAAACCTGAGCAACCCCCTGGCAATTTTCTTTTCTTAGCCGGCCGGTTTTTATCATTTTTCACACGGATTTTCTATCATTTTACCCATCTCTTTTACCCATAGTTATTATCAAAACATCTGTTTTATTTTGTCCTTTTTAATTAATCCCGAAACGCCCGTGGACATTCTTCTGTATAAATTCCTTAAGTTAACCCACAAAATAGAAAAAAAAGAAAAACCTCATCGGATATTTTATTCCTTTGTCTCTCATCTAATTTGATTGTGCCTTCAAAATTTTGCGTAAAGGTGATTTCGTTTTTATTATTTTTCAAATATTTCAATTTTTCTGTCTAGGTTATACGGTTTATTTTTAATATTTTATTTATATTTAAATTTAAAAACTAATCTATATTATATCAGAAATAGTTAAATAATTTTTAAATTCTTTTATTTATAATGCATAGCTAATCTCGTATTGTTTACGATTGATAGTTTTATCAACTTTTTTTATATTCGTTCAAAATTCGCCCCTTTATCTGTCCATATTGGACACTTGTTGCAATTTCCCCTCCATTTCTGTACCGGTTGATAATAAGAAAAGTCCCATCTTTTTTGTTTTAATTCTTATTTTATCGTTCGAATGTTAAGAATTTTGTTTTTTATATATTTTATTTGTTTCAGCCATGGCAGAAGGTAACGGGGAAGTCACAACTAAAAATGAAATTTCTTCTCCAGCAGACGAAAATGTTGAGAAAACTGAGGATTACCCCAAGTTAATAGCGTATGGCCTTGATGTCAAAGTGGCGTTGAAGCTCGATGAAATTTATAGATCTGGTGAGTAAAGTTTTTTATTATTAAAATAAATATTTTTTTCTTTTTAGGAAAATTGGCTCACGCTGATTTAGATGAACGTGCGCTCGATGCCCTTAAAGAGTTTCCGATCGAAGGGGCCGTGAATGTCCTGACGCAGTTTTTAGAATCAAATTTAGAACACGTTTCGAACAAATCGGCTTACCTATGTGGCGTCATGAAGACATATCGGCAAAAAGCAGGGGAGGTGGAACCGCCGGTCCTGGATCCGCCGGCAACGTAACTCCTTCCTCCACCCCTGCGAAAGGACCAGATGAAGAAAAAATCAAGGTATTTAATATTCTATCATGACTTATTAATAATTTTGTAGGCAATACTGGAACGAACTGGATACACATTGGACGTTACGACTGGACAAAGAAAATACGGTGGACCGCCACCAATCTGGGAAGGGCCACCCCCTGGCCCTGGCTGTGAAGTGAGCTTGAAAAAATCCCTTATACTCTTATTTATAATGTACTTTAAAAACGTTTTTTCATAGGTATTCTGCGGTAAAATTCCCAAGGATATGTTTGAGGATGAATTGATCCTATTATTTGAAAAAAGTGGGAAGATTTGGGATTTAAGGCTGATGATGGATCCGATGACTGGCACCAATAGAGGTTACGCTTTTATTACTTATACGACCCGCGAAGAAGCGCAACAAGCCACGAAAGATGTAAGCTTTTATTTAAATTTATCTTTAAAAAAAATAAACTTTGTAAATAATCCACTTTTCTCAGTGGAATTTGTTTTTATGTATTGTGTATGCCTTCCTGCATTCTTGTTTTTTATTTAGAAGCCCAGTTGACAAGAAAACTTTTTTTTTTCATTCACTTTCGTTGTCCATTTTTCTTCACTACCATTGGTATGTGTACCCAAAGCAGTGTTCAGAATGGCATTTCTGAAAAAGATTTTTCGGATTCGATTTCAGCCATAGCCATTCTTCAAGCACTCAACAACTGTGCATGTATAGTGGAGGTATAAAAAACTTATAATTAATTTAAATTCTGGTTTCTTTAATGGTGGAGGTAATAAGGTAAGAATAAATTTTTTTTAAACCCCTCCTCTTTGCTCTCAAAGAGAATCAAGACCAGAAAATTTGTCTAATACAGCTTGTAGATTTTTATTATTATAGTAGTTAGGCTTTTAACAATTTAAGTAGTAAGGGTTTCAAATCCGGTTTTTAAAGGGAATTTCATTTTTTTTAAATTATTTTAATTTTATTATAATTTTTTTTTTTACATTTTCGCATGTTTTTTTTTTCTAAATCCACAGCTCGATAATCATGAGATCAAACCCGGAAAACACCTTAAAGTGAACATTAGTGTTCCGAACCTGAGGCTTTTCGTTGGAAACATACCCAAATCCAAAGGCAAAGAGGAAATCATAGAAGAGTTTAGTAAATTAACAGGTAAAGTTGTTGCTGAGTACACATAACCAATGCAGCGAGGTATAAAAAACTTATAATTAATTTAAATTCTGGTTTCTTTAATGGTGGAGGTAATAAGGTAAGAATAAATTTTTCAAAAACCCCCCTTTTTTGTCTTAACAATCACCGCTTATTTGTTGGGAATATACCAAAGAACCGTGACAGGGATGATCTTTTTGAGGAATTTTCAAAACATGCACGTAAGTTGGAATGCCTCCCCCATTTACCCTACCCTACATTTTGTTTTCAATCAAAAAAGGCATTTAAAATTTACATTCCGCATGTTTTGGGTTGTCCAAAATTTACAAAAAATATAGCATGACAATAACACAAAAAACGATAACCTTTTTTATTTTTTATTTAATAAATCAAGAACTGACACAATAATAAGTCCAAATCGCGATCACATTTAGCCTAATTCAACTGGGTTAGCTTTGGTAGTGTTAGTTGCTGTAATAAAACGAAAGTATGCTTTTTGCCAATAATCAAAAGAATTTAGAAAAGCATGATTTATTTTTTAAAATGCTTTAACTGTGCTTTTTTTTTGTTTCCCCCCAAATGCTGAACACGACACCTCGGTGATGAGGGTGGGCGGGCTTAATTTTTTTTTATTAATAAATTCGTTCGACTGTTTTTTAATTTTTTTTGTTTATTTATAAATAATTTTGTCGTCTTCAGCTGGATTGACAGAAGTAATCATCTATAGTTCGCCTGATGATAAAAAGAAAACAGGGGATTTTGTTTTTTGGAATATGAGTCTCATAAGGCAGCGTCGCTCGCCAAACGAAGGCTCGGCACGGGTCGAGTCAAAGTCTGGGGTTGCGACATTATCGTCGATTGGGCGGATCCGCAGGAAGAACCAGATACGGAAACTATGGCTAAAGTTTGTATTTTAAAAATTCAAGTTAATCTCTCATTTTAGATTATACAACTTTACTTTATCCTTTTTTTTTTTATTAGTCAAGGTGCTTTATGTTAGGAATCTCACGCAGGAATGTTCCGAAGAGAAACTGAAAGAAGCATTTGAAGTCTTCGGAAAAGTGGATAGAGTTAAAAATTAAAGACTACGCATTCACATTTTGATGAAAGGGACCACGCTGTAACTGTAAGTTAAAAATGCCATTTTCGATCAAATTATGTGTTTTAAGGCTATGGATGAGTTGAACGGTAAGGACATGGGAGGATCCAGCATTGAGTCTCACTCGCTAAACCACCATCGGATAAAAAGAAAAAAGAGAGATCTGAGGGCGAGAGAACGTAGGATGATGCAGATGATGCAAATTAGAGGAGGAGGGTAAGTCATATACATTAAATTAAATTCAGAAAAATATTTTTTAGATTTTCTCCTCAACATCCTGGCATGATGGCTCCTCTCCCAAGAGGCGGTCCGATGCCTCGCGGCTCGTCAAGCACGATGCGATCGATGGGTCGTGGTGACTATGGTAAGAGAAAATCTCAAAATAAAATTAATAAAATACCAAAAAACATGCATGAAACTAGCTTTAGCTAACAAAACATAAACGCCATAACACAACAAATAATTGCATGACCATTTTTTTTTCTAACATGTCAGGTGTCGGTATTTTGGGGTTAGAACGGTGTGCGGAAAAATATGCACGATTTATCAGCAAAATTATATTTTAAAAAAATTGTTTTTCTTTTCGCATGTAGGAGAGAACAATGTAAAATGTGAGCCCAAAAATAACTTGTTTTTGTTTTTTTTGTACAGAAATTTTTATTAAAAAACAAAGAAACTTTTGATAGTTTGTGCAGCATTGATGTCTAAAAGGTAAGATTATCAAAATTTATGTGTAGTTAGTCCGGAAGGTTCTCAAAGAATATAAAAACCGTTAAAATTAAAGAAAAAGAAATATCGGCATGCACTTATTTAAAACTTTTTGTTCAAGCTCAAAACTTCCTTAAGTCAAAAGAAAGTAAAAAGTGGGTGTTTTATTTTGATTTTATAGATTACAGTTATGACTATTACGGTTACGGTGATTACCGTGGCGGATACAGTGATCCGTACTACGACGACTACTATCGATATGAAGATTTTTATTATGAGTTCAACCCTGCTGTTCCTACAACCCGAGCCAGGGCGAGACCGACACAGCCGGTGGGTTTTTCTAATTAGTAACAAACCAAAAATATCTGAGTTAGCTTCCCAATGCCTCACTAGGAGGGGTGTGTTTTAAAAAGTTTTTTTTGAAACACACTCAACGCTCAGATTTAGTTATTTTTTATTTTTTTTTTTTGTTTTTTCTCTTTGATGCCCTTAGTTGCAGGGTTATCCAATAGCCAAGGGCTTAGTGCCTCGTCGCCCTCAGCTGTGTGCATCGCCTTTATCCCCTGAATAATAGCAACTAACTTCCTTTAAGCACATATATTTTTATTTATTTTTTTTTTGTACTAACTTAAATAAAAATTGTTTTCCATTTTTTTTTCATTACGTCTCCCCCCCGTTTTGTTATTTTTTTTTTCAGTAATCGAGGAGCATCCATCGACATTTGGTTTTTTTAAGGCAACATTTTTTTTTTAATTTTTATTTTGGGCAAACAAATTTTTTTTTACGCTTTTTTTTGCTTTGCTTTTTGACTAATACGCTTTTAATCTGCGCTTGTAGTGCTTAATAATACCGCTTTATTATGCTTATAGGATTTTTTTTTGTAGTGGCATTTTTTTATTACAGCTTTTGAACAACCTTTGCTTTTTATTTGGATAACCCTGCTATCTGCCATTAATTTTTTATTTTTAGACAATAAGGAAAATTTTTGTTTCGGAAATTATTATTTTAAAAGTAAAAAATTTTGAGTTGGCATGAAAAGCCCCAGTTGCTATTTTTTATTTAAAGTTTTTAATTTTTTAAAAATATAAATTTACTTTAAATTTATTTTAATTTCGTAATTCTAAAAAATAGGATATCACGGAGGGCGTTATGGAGAGAGGAGCAGCCAGTACGGGCCTGAACTCTGGGACGCAGGTTTGTTTCTATTCATTCATTTTTAGAGTTGAGCTCCCATTCTAGAAATTTTTAGTAGTGCAACTGGCTTTTTTTAAATAAAAATGCCTCCTCAAAATTTTTTGTGTGAAGATTCAGCAATTTTAGTTGCTGCTTCTTAAAATAATAAATTCTAAATTTTGTTATTTAATTTTTTTTTTCTGTTTGTAATTCCTTTTTTTGTGGTTGATTTCTTAGGCTGGGCGTGGGCCTGGAACAACGGTTCCTGGGCGAGCAGATGGGCCCCAGGGTCGTGGGGTGGGGGTGCCGGTGGCCAGCAGCAACAACAACAGCAAAATACATCCACAGCCACGGGTAGCGGTAATTCAAGGCGCACCTCATCGTGGCCACCCTCACAACCATCAGCCCGCCCGTGGCTCTCAACGCGCCAAACTAAATTTACCAGGTGAACAAAATTTTCTCAAAATTTATTTCAGTTGGGTCCTTTTGGGTAGATAATTAAATTATTTAAACTATCAACCCTTTTTTTTAGATCTATCTTATTATTACACCATCAATTTGAAGACTGGATCATTTTTTAATACACTTTACCAACCAAGTTTGTCTTTTTTTTTTTATTTTTGAATATTTTCAGGTAAACGGAAATTGGATGGGGGAAGCCAGAACCAGGGGGAAACCAAGCGGCGGTTTCAGAGCAGCTGGGGAAACCAACCTCTTGCCCAACAGCCACTAAGTGAAAACGCCTTTGGAAATGGAACCGACCAGTGGTACCACGACTCTTACAGCAGCTGGAGTTAGGCTGTGACTTAACTTTTTTTTTTCCGCGTGTGTTAAATTCTGTGAACATTTTCTTCCTTTTCGTTCTGTTCTCTATTTTTTTTTTCTCGTTTATCTTTTAAATATTTATATGTTTATCAATCGTATCGCTCTTCACATAATACGTTCATAACTATATAGATATTTAACAAGAAAGGACTGAATTGGCTAAAAGTCTCTAAAAATTTCTTCATTTATGAAACAAAATTTTCGTATTAAAAATAATTTTTTTCCATAACTGTGTTAATTTTCTTTAAAATTTTAAGAGAGAAGATGAAAAAAAATTTAAGATTTACCTAATATAGTATTTGTAATACGATTAGCTGTGTATATAACCTGTGGACCAGGTTTGGCTTCTGAACTTCCTTTTAAAAATTTTTTTATAAAAAAAATTTTACTCGTAGATGTACAAAATTATATCCTTTTGATTCTTGATATATTGTTTATTGTAAAATTTAAAACAATTGTGATTAGAGTTACTGCATTCCCCTCCCCGAAAAACCCCTTAGTTCTGGAGTATTACATCTTTAGGGGGCTTATGAGATTCCATGCCCTATAAGTTAAGAGAAATTTTAATAATAAAAATAAACAACTGTTGTTTGCCTTGATCTGTTCAAAAATTTTGGTTATTGGCTTTATTCGGTTCTCGTTAAACGTTTTGAACCCGTTTTATTTTTCTTTGTAGCTGTTGTAGATTAAGCACCATTAAAAATTTTTTTCTCCATTTTTTTTCCTTCTTCTTTTTTTTGTTGTAATTTAAGTTGGCTGACGCAAGACGTTGACTGTTAACTTGCATTTTTTTTATGTTTAATGTTATGTCCATTTTTTTTATTTAATAAAAAAATTATTTTTTAAAATCTAGCTTAAAAGCAAAAATTAAAAAAAAAATTGTTTACTTTCATGATTTGTTAAGCATGTTATGGGGGTAGAGTTTAGGCATATTTATAATTATAAAAAAAAAAAAAAAAAAAAATTGAAAAAAATTTCTTCCAAGACATTCTTGATAAAATTGGTGACCACTTTTTTTAACCCTAGGTTTGTTATTTATACTAATACAATGGTTTCTAGTAATATCTTTGTTTTTCATTTTTTTTCACTAGTTAAGGAATTAATATATAAAAAAAAATAGTATGATCCAATTTTTTTCCCCAATCTTGCGTCATACTAGTAAGCCGTAGAATTGCTTTGCTTTTTTTTTTAATTTTCAGCTTTTTAAAATTTAAGTATTTCTTTTAGTGTGGCAAAAAACAAAAAAAAAATTTAAAAACACATCTTTGTTTTTTGAGTTTGAAAAAAATGGCACTTTTATTTTTCACTTTTTTTTCTCTCCTGGAAAACGCCAAAATGTAATAATCTACATGTCTCAATAAACAGTTGTATGTGATCATTATTTTATAAACTGTACCATTTTATTTCTTCTATCATTTTTTCTTCTTTTTGTGTTAAAAAATCTGGGGTTTATTTTTATTTTATATTTACTGTTCAAGGTACTCCCTTCGGATCCGATCCCTTCGAACATGTAAATGCAATCATTTGTCTTTCTCTGTTTATTCCTAACCATTTATAAATGATGAATTATAAAAAAAAGTATAAATTATAAACGAAAAAATTGACAAAATTTTTTTAAATAATAATAAAATAAGTAATTTGATTTTTAAGTTTTATAATTTTAACAGTCAATGCACTGCCAGTCTTGATTACCCTATAACCACTTCATGTTTTTCCAACTGATGATTGCATTGCTCTTTCATTTTCAGCGTTTTTTTTATTAAAGTATTAAACCTCCAAATGTGTTGCCCCTTAAATTTTGGTTTTAGTTTTTAAGGAGCATTAATAGCAATTAACTTTTTTTGCCCAGATGGACATCAAATTCGTTGTTTTGAGAACTGTTTTTATGGTTGCAATTTCTACACTTAATTTGAAACAACTATTTCATACGAATAGAATTTGGAGAAATTATGCAGGGTATAAATTCTGTACCCAAAATTTGTGAAAGCTGTTGCAAATTAAGTTTAGAATCTATTGTAACTTTAAAAACATAAGGTTTTCATAATAATGGAGTTGATATCATTCTACCCTGCATACCAAATTTTAATCAGTTAATTGCAATCTTTAAGCAAAAAGATTGATAATTAATGATAAGATGAAATTCGGTAAAGTTGGCAACATTTGCCTCTCGCCCCCCGACTTTTTTAATTTTAGCAAAACCATAGACGTTTTTGCTTATTATTCCCCTAATCAACCAACCATGGTTTTTATGAAAACGAATAATATAATTTAAAGTTTTTGCAAACTGGCCAAAATCACTTCTGAAATACCCCTCCCCAACATTTCTTCAAGTATGCATTTAGTATCTAGAAGGCAGAGTCAACCGTTTCATGTCTGGAAAGTTCTCTGCGTTGATTTTAAAAATCGACCTAAAAAGTAAATGACAAATTGTTTTCTCTTTTTTCGTAGGAATTTTTTCATGTTTAATGCAGCTTCATTACAAACCCGCATGACTTATTTGATGAGGAAAATGTGTTTTTAAATGTGTTGAAAATTTTACCGTCCCAAACATACCTCTGTACCTACCGAAGTAATTTAAACCGATTTTCTAATTTCGTCGCCCCGCGGAGACGGCTTTGACAGGGAAATAATTTATTTATTTTGCTAGGCAAAACATCACGACGTTTAGGTATTTCAAAATTGTGTTTTGTATATAAACTTCAATTCCAGAAATTAATTGAAACCTAATCCAAATGTTTGATCTGAAAAATTTAAACAAAAAATTATTCCCTTTTGACTATTTTAAAACTTGGACTTTTTAAAAACCGTGTTTCTCAGAAAACGAACTGTATCCCTGTAAAAAAATTTAATCACCCGAAGATAAAACGGGTTTTTCTAGGCCAGAAAATCGATGAAAAAGACCCAAAGCTTGTTAAAAGGGTGTAAGTAGGCATCTACTTTTGAGGAGAATGCGTGGCTCCAAAAGTGACCCAAACTTTTCCTCCAATGCGGGACTGTCCCGCCAAATCTTGACAGATAGCTTAACCGGCGGTTAGCCTTCGCCATACTTTTTTTTAAATTAGTAAAAGTTGCTTCTTCAAATTAACATGAAACTGAAAAGATTAAAGAAAAAAAAACTTTGATCTTTAAGAAATGCTTGATTAATAAATGAAATCAATTTCGGATGTTGAATCATCTTCGTATTTCGCCTAATTAGAATTTTTAATTAATCTCAGATACCTTTATAGGGCTTCCGAATTCAAAATAATTGAGAACATTCTAGGAAACAAAGGATTAATCGTATTGTTTACTTCGATTTTTATTTAACGTTATTATCGCGAAATTTCTATTTGACGGCGGAGGCTTTAAGGTCAAAGTGAGAAAGTAATGCAATTATTTCGAAAAGCATATTGTCGTTTAGGATCGAATATTTGATTGGAAAACACAATTTTCTGCACGTTTCTCTATAATTTGCTTTCTCGCGGAGCCGAAAGATTAGCGATCGACCCGACGGGAAGAATTTTCAAGGCGGAGCCTCTCCACTCCAGTGATCGAAAGAACCCCTTCAAGTGAAATTGAAAATTTATAGTTTTACCATTTTTATAAGCCTATTTATATGTAAAGAACGGGGGGCTTATTTTAGCGTATGTGCGGCAAATAAGAGCTTTCAAGGTGGAAACAATTTCTGAGTTTTCTGAAAAACCTGTTTCAAATTCCCAAAACTTCATGGCCCAAAAAGTACCTCTCCCAAGAGTGATTTAATAAAAGGTTTTTAAAAGGAAGAAAGGAGGGACCGAAAAGAATAGGGTAATGTTCTAAACAAGGTTAAAAGGGGGGTTAAATAGGGTTTCCGGGCCGAAAATTCGAGGAAAACGGTTAGGTATAATTTGTTTACAAAAATTGTTTTATTGGCCTAATAACTTGAGAAAAAACTTATAATTCCGATCCTGAGGATTTGGCAGAAAGATTAAAAAACGCTCGAAAATCCTGAAAAAATGGTTTCTCAAGGTCAAAATAGCAATAAAAACTACCAAAAATCCAGTTTAATGGAGGTTTATTGTCCAAAATACAGGGACGATGTCCAAAAATTAAGAGAAAGGGTAATTTTCAGGGGGGAAAATCAGAACACTTTTTGCAATCTGATAAGAAGAAAATTTGAAAATCTGCTCGGTTAGGAGGGACAAAAAACCGAGAAATACTTCCTGAAAACTGAAGAAAGTGACAATAAAGTACTGGTTTGAAGAGCTTCCAACGAAAACTTCCTTAAAGAGAAGTAATATAGGAGGGAAAGTGTATGGGAAGAGGAAGTATATAGGAGGGGGAAGTATAACGGAAGGTACGTAAAACAGAGGGGGAAGTATATGGAGGGGAAGTATAACAGAGGGGAAGTATAAGGGAACGAAAGTATAACGAAGGGAGGGAAAGTATAAAGGAGGGAAAGAACAAGGAAGGGGAAAGTTTTATTTTATTTTATTTTTTTCAAAAAATTTTCCGGGTTTTCCTTATTTTGCGTTTTTTTTTTTCGAAAAAAATTCTATGTTTATTTTTTCGAAAAATTTTCCGGGTTTTCCTTTTTTTTTTCGCTTTTTTTTTCGAAAAATTTTAGTCAAGGTAGAAATAATTTGGCCTAGGGATATGCCTCTCGTAATGGATAGAAGTACGAAATTTCTCCCTACTAAAAATAAATTACATATTAAAAAGTGGCAATTTTTTTACACCAAAAATTCTTAAAAAATATAAGGAGTAATTGGTGAAAATTTGGTGAAAATCGGATTAACGGTTCGGCCGCAGCGAATTTTTAAAATTTCAAACAGACATTATCTCCTTTTTCGAAATTCAAAATTGCCCTCGTTACATTCTTCTTCACCGACTAAAGAAATTTGTGTGAAAATTTGGTGAAAGTCGGATGAAAACTGTGGCCGTAAAGTGTTCCGGAAAAAAAATGCTACGGCCGGCCGGCCGGAACCACAGACAAAGTTGAGATCGGTGTAGATCATATTCGAATTTACCCTACGGGGTCTGGAAGACCCTTCCCCTAAAACCCGACGTGGAGGGTATCACAATAACTTCTTTAAGGAAGCTAAAATCTGTAAAAATTCTTATGGCCGAAAGATCGGGATAGAAAACCGCCCAAAATCAGATTTAAAAAAGTCGCTTGGCCGAAAAACATAAGAATTCTCTATTTCATAATATGACCTTATCACTCACATTAGCACCTAATTCAACATTTATCATTATAACAACTTTCTCTTTCCAAATATTGTTCTAATTATGGAGTTTTAATTGCAAATCATAATTGACTAATCTCAATCAAATGTTTAACTATTATTCCGTTTACTTTGCAGAAAACCAGAAAGGACCTACAAGTACAAAACGCGTTGGGTAGCGGCTGTGAATAAAATCAAAGCTCAACTAGAGGAGGAAAGTCAGAGCACAACTCCGACCGTTAAAATTTCAAGTCATGACGCACAACCTGTAAGTCATCATTAGTAAACTAGCCAGGAACTCAAAAAGAGAATTTTCCTTTGAAGAAATTGCTTTCGGTTTTTCTAAAAAAACAGTTTGAATTTTTAAAGTTAAAAATTAATTATTCTATTAGAAAATTTAATTGTATTTTTTTTTCATTGAAGACTAAATTTGATGTGTCCATTAGGATCCATTACGTGGCCCAATAATAAATTTGATACCCGTCCCCGGGTGAGGAGAGAATGTAATTAATATCCCTACCGTGTTCACAGGAGGAGCACAATAATGGAGAGGAAAAGCGAAAGGCCTCTATCATCGAAGAGACATCACAAAACCAGGGTAGGTACTTAATCAATTTTTCAAAGGATTATTAAATATTTCATCGTTTTGAAAATAATTAAAACGAAGGTGAGTTGTAAAGGTAGAGCTAACTTGGTTAACAAGGTAGTTTACGTGTAATTGAATATGAGCTGAATGTTGATTTATTGAGTTAAATGTTTTAGCTTTAATTGAATTTGAGATTTCAACGTTTCCACTCGAGATGTAGCTTTAATGAAAGCAAACCGGTAAATTCACCCCTTTTAGCAACCTAAATTTTTCTTTACAAGCTATTCAACAGTTTTACCAACTGAAAACTGGCTTATACGGCCGTATTTCAAAATAAATTCCGTGCACTGTGAGAATTGAAAACGACGAAATGAAACCTCGGTAAAGTAGAAAAGCGATAAATTCGTTAAAGTGACAAGTCTTGCGGGGGTTTTCTGACCAATCCGTGTTTCTAAAACCTTGAATTTCGGTTCCAAAGGTTTTTAAGGTTTCGACTAAAATGTCAGTTTATTGTTCAAAAGGTTAATCGCTTGAAAAGTGTTAACGCCCTTTTTTTTAATGTAATTTTGTGAAAATTTTTCTTTTTCCCCTTTCGGTACTTCGGTAAGTGGGCCTCGCATCAGCTCAATGGCCACTTGAAGATGGTAGGCCGGATGCGGGGAAAGAGAGTAAACACGATGGGGCTTTCTTACCCTCCATTACTTAAATGATAGGTAAGAAGTTTCAAAAACAAACCCAACAGCAAATCACAATCACCCATAATCTTACCCCACACGTTAAAATGTCTTTTATAAATGATGGCCGACGCAAATCGATACTTTATCTTTGTATACCAGAGATAATAAAGCCAATTTCGAAAAGCTTTTATTTAAACATAAAAAAAACTTCTATTCTGTTCAAACAGAAAATTGTAATTTTGATTTCCCGCTATCAGAAAAACCATTCACGGAAAGAACTTCATATTTTAAATCTGTTAGGCAAACCTTCACGACTTTCAGGCGTTGCGAAAGTGTTGATCTTTCTTATGTAGGTAAACCGCAAATCTGCCCGTGTCCCACTTCTCCACTTTCGTAAATTTTTTGACGAAAAAATAATTGTTTGAAAACTTGAAGAAAGAATTTTTTTTTAAGAAAGAAAATAATGAAACAGGGGTCTTGAAAGGCCTAATTAAGTGGCCGTTGTGATTAATAGAACTTTACAAAAGAATGTTTCTTTTTTCTTCGCGGAAAATACGAAAATGAAGTGTAACTTGATTAAACAAGACCACAACAGCGACCCCCCCATTCTTCTTCCGCTGGACTCTTAATTACAAAGCAATTTGGAGTCAATTAATGGCGGCTGTCTCCTTAGATTTCGAACCCCCCGACACCCGATCCAGAGGGACACTCCCCTTTCCATCAACTTATCCTCCTTTTATTTCTCGCTCGATTTGTTTTACATAAACGCTCATTTGCATGGGTTCAGTTTTAGACTGAAGGATTTTATTCAAACATGAGTTAGAATGGATAAAATATGTCTTTTCAAAGTAGGTAGTCTTTTTGTAAACATCAATTTAACAACTGATTTAACGAAATCGGAGTTTCCACTTTTTATATTGGATTTCAAAACAATTTCACATTTTTCAACACAAATAGGGCCATATTCAAGTATAAAAAATAATGACACTCCTAATAATCGTAATTCTTATCACTTTCTAGGGTAAGAAAAGGACTGGTGGGGATGAAGGCCCTTTCCAGCCGACGATAGCGTCATTTTTTTTATCGTAAACCCAGGATTTCTTACTTTTTCGTCCAAACTACCCAAAAAAAGTGATTCAATTCGCCTGGCCTTGTTTTCAGTTTGTAAATATTTTGCACAAGAAGAAAAAAAAATTAGTAGGTCGATGAATGATAAATATCTTGTTATGGAGATTTTTTCTGTCGGATGTTGACAAAAGACGTTTCGGTCTATTTATTTTAAATTCAATTTTCATAAAACGATATCAGATTTTAAAAATGTTTTATAACTTTCATCATAAATTATTAAAGATTTAATTACATGTTTCAGATCTGGACGAAACTGAAGTCTTCAAAAGAGGAAAAGTTTACAAAGGAGTTTATCTTCTCTCGCTCACAAATAGCTTCAGGGAGAAGAGGCTCGAGTTAGCCTATCAACGTTATTCCCATAGACAGCGACAAAGATCCCTTATAATAGTCAATTTGGTGGACGCCATACTTAAAATTGTTGTCGCAGGTACATAAAAAACGTTCTCAATGAATAAACACATTAAAACGATCATAAAAAGGTTTATTAGTCGGTCATTTAGTCGGGAAATTACAGCCCTTAGACCTATATCGATTACATCCTATGAAAGACATCATTAACTGGCGTCAGTTCGACGTCCAAAGAAAAGATAAATCTGTTATTTTAGTGTGAGATATCCGGCCTTCATAAATGGAAGGCGTTTGAATAAAAGGGGGAAAAAAGGGGATCATAAATATTTCAATATTTGAGGCTATTTATGGGATTCTATTAGTTTTCTGTTCAAAGGAGAATATCAACAAGAACTACCGAATACTCAAGTTAGGGAGTTAATAACGTCAAAATTCCGGGAGTTACGTACTGATTAATGTTTCTAATTTTGGGTCGTACGTGGAAATACCCTTGAGGCAAATCTTAAATTTTTTAAAAACTTTTTTTTTAATCTAGGTATTGCTGGAGCCCATAAGCAAGAATGGGGAAACGGGGACCCATTGATATGGACGTGTACGGGTTTAGTGGCGAACGTCACTCTCTGCGGACTTGGATGCTGGAGGAATTTCGCCAACAACTACCTCCATTGGGCAGCGCTCGCCACATGGGCGACCCTCAACGTGCAAGGTAAGAAAGATCAAACAGGTTGATCAAAAGAGCTCAGAAACTGCGGTTCTCGTGAGATTGAAACCGTGAACAAGGCTTTAAGTAGGCGACCCTCGCGACAAAGGGAAAAGCTTCACCCTACTCGTAAATCTGGGGGAATCTACGCTCTCGAGAATTCCGGTCACGGAATAAACTCCGTACCACCTAGCGCAATTCTTATACCACATAGCCAAATCGATGGGAAATTCAACTCGTAATTTCAAGTCGCTAAAAGTATCCCTCGAGTTAATCCAACAATAGAGCTGTCCTCGCTTTTTTTCCCTACCTTTTTTAGGTAGATTTCTTTTCTTCAAAAATCTACCTATTGTAATGTACCAAGTAGTCGCAGATTCAAAAAATTTTCTATACGTTTTTCGTTTCATACCTCCTGGACCCCAAAACCATCCTCAGTTGAAAAGTTTATATATATATATATATATTAGCACGATAACTGGAGCAATTTTAATGTGAAGGTGACGATATCCGGTATTTAGAGCTTTTATCTCAATAGCTCGGACGAGTTCGTTAATGGCTGAAATCGGACCAGCGATTCACCTACTTTACTTAGGGCTTAAAAGACAAAATTGGCATTTTCTATTGAAATCCTAGTCCTTTTGCAAAAAAAAACTTTAAGACCTCTGCGAGGGCGTGTAAAAAATTAATTAAAGCAGGTTTGGACGAGCCAGGCGCAAAATATTGAACTAGCTAAACTTTAAAAAAAATTTGAATTTATACCGGGAAATTATTAAATATTTTATTAATAAAATTATCAGATGTTTTTCTAGGGGCTCAGTGGCGCAATTTTTCTTATATCATCATTTTTATAACATAATTATATATTTTGTGTTTATACATTTTAATTTTAATCATGAAAAGAAATCTACCTTTTAGTCCCTGCTACCGCAGGGTCATTATTTCATCTCCAATGGGTCAATAACTGGCCACAATAAATCTTTCTACTCTTTCTATTTTTTAAGGATTTATTACCTTTGCCGTACCATTAGCAGTATGACATCAAATATCTCATTCTATTCTAGTTTTATACTTTTTTATTGGAATCGTTAGACAATTTCGTGATTAAATAAAAATTTATCTTAAAAGTGCTAAAGCCGTAAAACTCCGGGTGCAAGTTTTCCATGCTATGTAGGTATCGACTTGGTTATTCTCCGTCGCTCGTTCCTATCATCACGACATGATGCGTGCACTGACCTTTTCCTACTTAACTTCTGAAACTTGAAGACATATCCTCAAGGTCGGTTTTTATGACACTCAATCCAAAGTTCATAAAGTTACATGTCTTTCGGAAATTCCCTCGGATGCTAAGACGTTTTCTCTGTTTTTCGCCATTACCCCGTAAAGCGATTTTTCCTCTTAGAAAGTTGTACAGAAGTTTATGTCACTGGTCAAACTTTGTAACCTGGAAGGTACTAATGAGATCTGGAAAAGTTGGAGGATATTTTTCATGGGATGAAAAACGTGTAGTTATGCATGCAAAATAGTCAGAATCGATGGTTCTATGAAGTCTTTCAAAAGATTGCGTGGTGAGTGGGGATTCAAAGTTTGATATGTCAAGCCATATATCGACGTTTGCCATTGACAACTGACAGAACTGACGTTCTCTTTTCGAATGTACAACCGCACGCTGTCGAATCGACCTTATCTCATTGTTTTTCTTCATCATATGACAATGAAAATAAAAATGTGTAAAAATGAGTAGTAGTGGTGACTGCACGGCAAGGCTAAAGACGGAGATTTGGTCGGCGAAATCGAAAGTGAAGATCAAGGAGCTCGAGAAGGAGTACAACGGGATATTAGAGGAAATTAGGGAGTTTGACAAAAAGGAAGACGCTTGGAAAAGAAAGGAGGAAGTGATGTTCAACTTTTATAATAACCTTCTACGTCTTAAGGATAGAGACGAAAAGCAGTTTGCTCTCCTCCGCTCTCAAATGGACTCGCAAATTGAAGAACTCGATGAAAAAATAAAAAACTACAATATCTACATTCAAAACGTGGCGGAAAAGAACGACATGATCTCCTCCTTCATCTGCACCTTTTTGGCCAAAATGGACGAATTCAGTGGAGGAAAATTAAATAATTCTGTGCTAATATAAAAATTATTATATCTCCTATAATTATTTAAGCTGTTGCATAAACTAAGGGAAAACGTACCATTACATCTCAGAAGCTTTGCAATGACCTTTTTCTCTAAATTTTGGCTGAATTTTCAGGACTTTGGGGGAGATGTTTTGGTTTTTCTTCACCAGAATATCTCGTCTGGTACATTTTGTTCATAATATTCGTCACATACGCGATGCTTCCACTGCCTCTACGATGGTCAATCGCTGCCGGATCGCTCACTTCAGTGATCCACCTTCTTCAGACATTAATTCTTCTCATAAAAATCAAAGTGGTAACTCCTTTATGTTCGAGTTGTTCCATAATTTTGTATCCTTCAGGTCGGAAGCTGCATGGCAAAGCAAATGATTGCAACAAGCATTTTGTACTGCGCAGTCAACTTTACAGGAACGTACACGAAATATTTGACTGATAGGAGTCAAAGGAAAGCGTTTCTTGAAACCCACAGGTCGACCGAAACCCGGTTTAAGACTCAAAAAGAAAACGAACAACAAGAAAAACTACTTTTATCTGGTAAAAACCAATTTGATACTCTTCAAAAATTCTATTTGCATTTCAGTGCTTCCTGATTTTGTGGCCAAAGAAATGATTCGTGACATCGCCAACGAATCCGAGAGAGGGGCATTCACACCTCATCAATTTCACAGAATTTATATCCACTGCTATGAAAACGTCAGCATACTCTTTGCCGACATAAAAGGATTCACAGGTAAATAATCATAAAATTAACCACAAATTAATCAACAATTTTCAGCTTGGGCGAGTCAAACCAGTGCTCAAGAGTTGGTCAGAGTTTTAAACGATTTATTTGCCAAATTTGATAAATTAGCGATGGTAAGTTTAAACATGAAAAAAAAAAACTTGATTTACCTTGAATTTAGGAAAACCACTGCCTCAGAATAAAACTGCTAGGTGACTGTTATTACTGTGTATCTGGTTTACCGGAAGAGAGGCCAGATCATGCAGCATGCTGCGTCGAAATGGGTCTTCATATGATCAAAGCCATCAAAGATGTCAGAAATAAATTAAATGTAAGTTTTAAGAAAAATCGTTTTTGAGGTTTACTCAATTGGTTTTTAGGTTGATTTAAACATGAGGATTGGCATCCATTCTGGGTCTGTCCTCTGTGGAGTTTTAGGCCTTCGAAAATGGCAGTTTGACGTCTGGTCTTATGATGTTACTTTGGCGAATCATATGGAATCTGGAGGACTTCCAGGGTAAATTATTTTATATGAAATGTTTCTTTTGTAACAATATTTTAGGCGGGTTCATATTTCAAAAGCAACTTTAGGATGTTTAAACAATGCTTATGAAGTTGAACCTGGTTATGGAGATACGAGAGATTCATATTTGAAAGAACATGAGGTCGAAACGTATATAATAAAACAGCAAGTTCCGTCAAAGCAGCCGCACAAATTCGGCCGTGAGGTTTCCCGGACGCGGCTTTGGTCTGAAGGCGAGCAGACTTTATTGGCCGTCCAGCAAGTTGCCAGTAAGTTTCTGTGTTCCCCTTGTTTCCTTATGGTGTCTTTGTTTTCCTTGTAGAAATTAAGCCCAAAAAAAATTGTTTAAATACCTTCTTTTTATCCTTGAGGAGGTTCATCCCGGATATTTTTGGTTACATTGCAGAAAAAGAAAGAAAAAAACAGGTCGACAGTAACGGCAATCATGGGAACCATACAGCGAAAATCGTGGAAGATTGGATTCCTGAAATACCATTTGAAAACGTAACATTTTATTAAAATTGAGTATATTAATGACTTTATGAATTGATAGTTAAGTTCAACTGGGCAAGAACCAGAAAGGAGTGAAGCTGATAATGAAGCAGCCACTGATATCAGTACTGCAGAAGAAGCTGATATTATCATGGACCATTGTATAGAAGTAGAAAGTAATCAAAGAATGAGAAAAGAGAATATAAGCGCTTGGACGTTACGCTTTCGATCATCACATATGGAAGAAGAGGTATACAGGGTGTTCTTTAAACACAAAAAACATTTTTTTTTTTCAGTTTTGTCAATTAAGAGAAGACATGTTTAAATCAAATATGTTGATATGCTACGTCATATGGATATTCATAGTAGCTTGTCAGATGGTAATTTTGCCCAGAGTGGAAGCATTAGTTGGATATGTGATTGTCGCAACTTTGACGCTAACTTGTGCCGTTTTGCTTGTAATGGCTGAAGAGTTGCCCAAACTTCCGCAGAAAATTCAGCATATATCGTCAGTATTAGTCCACAATAGATTCAGGAGGACACTCTTCATATTGGGATTTGTCACCATAATGGCGATTGCTTCGACATTAACTTTGGTTCTGACGCCCAACGATTTGCTAATAAACGAACCTAAAAATGCATAAAACAACACCAAAATCAAATACAGAAACGACGACACCTTTAATTGACAGAAAGTCAACCAATCCTTTATTTTTGTTTAGAAATGTTCAAAATTTAAACATGAGTTCGTACTATGCATTAGACAAACACCTTCATACGTACGCTCGAGTAAAAAGAAACGCATCAAATCAAGATTTGAAATTTTTAAGCCTTTCATCTGACGATGATGAAGATGAATATTTTAAATTTTGTGTACATGTTGAACATGTTGTTTTTACATGGGTGCTTTGTCTCATCGCCTTAGCTACAACTCTAAAAGTTTACTTTTTGGTCAAAACAACATTGGCGCTAATCATGGTCGGAGGATACACTTGGCTAATTTTAAGCGCATATCCTCAAGTATTTAGCCAACCTCAATTAGACAAACAGTAATTTAATTATCTTTGATAAGCCATATATTAACTTCATTTATAGCTTAAAAATGCCTTTTTACGCCCAAATGCTACTTATGCTGTCCATATTTTTCACACTTGTCGCATATCATGCTAGACTAGTCGAAATAACGTCGAGATTGGACTTTTTATGGAAGTTAGAAGCGCAAAGGGAGCTCGCTGATATGAGAGAGACTAGGAAAAACAACCGTCAGCTTTTACGCAACATTCTTCCAGATCATGTCGCCCATCATTTCCTCCACGATAGAGTTGCTGATGTAATTTCAATATCAAAATTAATTTTTATTTAATCAATTTAATTTCCAGGAGCTCTATTCTCAGACAAGAAATAAAGTTGGCGTCATGTTCGCAGCATTCCTAATTTTACAGAATTCTATTCTGAGGATGTCAACAAAGGAATGGAATGCATAAGACTTCTTAATGAAATAATAGGTATTTCTTGTATTTCTTTTGACAATCTAAATGCTTCTTATTTTAGTTGATTTTGATGAACTACTTTCTGAGCCAAGGTTTGGATCGATAGAAAAAATAAAAACTGTTGGTGCTTGTTATATGGCTGCTTCAGGTCTTAATCCTACGCATGAGGTAAAAAAGAAACATTCAAGGCTAAATCTAATTTGTCTTTAGGCTATTGATGGCTACTCCCATGTATGTGCCTTGGTTGATTTTGCTTTAGCGATGAAGCAAACTCTTGAAAACATCAATAAACATTCTTTTAACAACTTTCATTTACGTGTGGGCATAAGTAGTGGTCCGTTAGTGGGTGGAGTTATAGGTGCGAGAAAGCCTGTGTACGATATTTGGGGCAATACTGTCAACGAAGCGTCTAGAATGGACTCGACTGGAAAAATGGGACGGATACAAGTTCCTAAGCATACAGCAATGGTATGAATGATTTTTAACAAAAATTTTGATAGCTGTTATTTTTTAGATGTTAATTGATCGAGGTTACTTGATGGAATACAGAGGGCTTGTTCCTGTCAAAGGAAAAGGGGAGATGGAAACATATTTTGTGTCTGGGCGAGGGGAAACTGAAGAGCAGCTTACTCCCAAGCCGACTATACAGCATGCTTCTCTTGCAGCAGTTGTCTATGGAATGGTTCAAGCCAGAAGACGTCACAACACCCTCAAACAAGCCACACGTAAGTTTCAAATTTTCCATTTTTCAACACATTCTAAAACTTTTTTTTAAATTAGATTTATATTATTTTTATTTTATTTCAGAATTTCATCAATAAATTGTGTAATCAACTATCTTATTTTGATTTTTATGGTATTTTTATTTTATTTTTATTTTTATTTTTGTGGACTAACATTAAGCTTAAGTTCGATCGGCCTAACTAGTTTTTTAAAGTTCTGCTTTTGATAATGTTTTGTACTTTTTGTAAAGGGATGGGAAGATGGGCTCGTTCGTTCCCTAGATGCTTTAGGGGTTTGCCATCTCCTGAAGGTATGTATCCGAGCCCAAGTCAGACGGACATGCCATCAGGTCAATTCTCATCGATTCACGCAAAAATGGACGAAATTCTCCCTGTTAGTAAATTTAATATAATATAAAAAAAAACCCAACCTGAGAAAACCCCAAAACATGGCACCGGATGGTAAATGTTTAGAATTTCCAGCACTCCCTTGTTGAAAAAGTAGGTTTGTGACTAACCAGCATGAAGGCACGATGATTTTTGACCTACATTATGGTATAATTGGGATTTTTTATTTAGAAACCGCAGGAGTTTTAAGCCGGACGAAATCGCAGCAGGCGACATCGCATCAGTCCGGACACAAGCTGGTGAATTTCAGTAGTTTCCGGATATCGAAACCGTCGCCGTCGCCTTTGCGGAGGAACACGACACGGACTGGACGTCAGCTAAGCCAACCGTCGCAGACGACGTCTCAAGGAAGCATCCGCCAGCTCTCAGTCGACCCGTCTCTCCTCCATTCCGCTCCCGACACTCGAAACACTTCGCCGAACCTCTCACAAGGCAACCTACGATCTCTTTCCATGAACTTCCACAACGATAGATGATATTGCGTTTCCAATTCCCGTTAAATTTTATTTTTATACTAAAAATATTTTTTTTATTTTGAGACTGAAATTATTTCTAATCCGTTCGCAACTCACCAATTTTTTTTTTTTAACCATTTTTGAATATAAAGGTGCCTGCATTTATGCCAAAGTTAATTAGCGATTCTAACCTCAAAATTCTATGTGAAATCTAGTGATTAAAGTTTTGACTTTTATAATATTATATGTAACATAAGATTATTTATTGTAATATTGTATTTTAAAATTTGTAAATTTAAAAAAATTATATTGCTGTGAAATTTTAAGGTTAATTTATCATATCCTTTATTATTGAAACTATTTTCATGTAAAATCCTGCAAGGAAGGTTTTATCAGGTTTGAATGAGAAAAAAATGTTTGACAATAATTTAATTTACATATTTTAGAGAACATGATTAAAAGTTAGACACTCAAAGGGTCACAGAACCTAGAACTTAAAATATGGTTTTCAATAATTTTATATTTATTTTTAAAAACTTTCTTCCTACGAATCTTATTTAGGCACCACTTCAACCAGAATGAATTTGTCACAGTATGCTGTAAAATTTATATTAATAACTTTTTAAAAATGAAAATTTTAAAAAGCATGCACGAAAAAACTTCTTTACACAAGATACGAGAGTGTTGTGCAGTCTAAATATTCCTGTTTATTTCGGCATTTGATAAAATTTCTGAATGGTCTTACCTCGATTATAAGGGAAATTACTAAATTGACAATAACTAATGCGAAAAGTATTAGCCTAAATCGAATCGTCTCGTCATATGTGAAGTTTTCTAATTCAAAAAACTCGGTCAGCTCAGATATCGGTATTAGAAGCAAAGTCGTCGTAAATACCACCAGGAATATAACCATAACCATATACAAAGCTGAAAAATAACGTCAAATCATTTTTAAAAAACTCAAAAACCTACTATTTTTATAAATTGATTCTCTGTGAGGTTTTCCTTTCGAATATGCCACAGAGATAATAATATTGAAAACAACTAATCAAAAAAACTGCTGTATTTTCCCAGCAGAGAACAGCCGTATCACCATCTTCAGTTTTCACTGGAACAAACCTTTAAAAAAAATCAATAATATAAAATTACATTTTTTTTTACTACCAAGGTTCATTTTTAAGTAAGTCTTTGCTTAATATTTGAACCAAGCTGAAGAAAAGAACCTGAAGTAAAAGAGGAATGATGTTTGAGGATGATACTAAAGTACTGATTGGCCTTTGTGGAACCAATCGTTTTCCTGGTTTTGATCTTCCCATGACGACAGCAAGAAAAGTCGTTATGATTAGATCAACGTAAGAAACTGCATCGTTCCCATTTCTACGTTGTCCTGAAATATGATGGTTTAAAAATCATGCAGTATCAGACATACATACAAAGTATAGCAATAATACTGATGTAAATTGAATAAGGCTGTACATAGCCATGAAATTGAAAAGTCCGAAATTGGTAACCAGAGCGCATCTTCCTTCCATAATTAATTTTGGTACACATGTGACGTCTGGAACGGATGATGTGAAAGGTGCTGCTATTGATGCTTCCGCTGTGGAAAGCGATATTCCAATATGGGCTGTTTTCAAGGCCTAAAATAATGTTAGCATCTTATGAATGTTTTTAAAATACATACGCCACAGTCGTTGGCTCCATCTCCAACCATGGCACTATGTAGTCCAACGACTGAAGGGTTTCCACAACGTGGGCTTTTTGCTGTGGAGACATCCTTGCAAATATGACGCTTCGTGTTGCCACTTGCGGTACCAGGCCAGGAAAGTAATCACAAATATCAGTCCATGTTTGACCATCAACAGCCAATGCAGAAGAAGCATCAATCTAAAAAAAATTTGAAAAATTTATTCTAAAAAAAATTGAATACCTCAATGTGGTCAGATGAAGAGTGCAAAGGATGAAGTTTGATTGTCCGAGGTTGAGTACTTGTCACCACAACTTGGCAGAGCGGAGTAGTTGGTACTAGGAGACCACAATTTCGACTCACACTTACAGCTGTTAGCATATTATCCCCTAAAAAGCCAAATATAATTATCTTTTTCAAAAAAATCCTTACCTGTCAACATTAGACACTTAATCCTAGCATTTTGTAATTCTCGAATCACAGGCGCCGATTGAGGCTTTAAAGTGTTTCTCATGATAAGCAACCCGAGGAACTCTAAATCATTTTCTAACTAATTTTTATTATTTTTTAAATTATTTTTAAGCTATGAAATCTTACTTCTTCTCTTTCTACTCGCTGTGCTTGAAGCCAATTGAATTTTCTAGGAAGATTTTTGTAGGCGAAAGCAATCACACGATAGCCAGCAGATGTGTAATATGATAAAGTAATCGTTAAATTTTCTGGAACTGTTTTAAAAAAAATTTAAATAATTAATGTTTTGAAGTTTTACCTGTGTTAGGTTTGCATATTCTGATGACTCTCTCCGGGGCTCCTTTTGTATAAAAAGTAAGATTTCTTGAGCCAAGTCGTTTTGTGATGACAGACATCGATTGGACGTGAGAGTTAAAATGGAATTGCCTGACGATTCCCAATTCGAGTGGAACTCTAAATTCAGACTCCATCGAAACATCTTCAGATGCCTGCGAGATATAAAATTTACATATTATCATATTTTTATAGGACTCTATTACATACAAACATTGACAAACTGTGATTTTTTAGGCTTGACTATCGTGGGCGCCAATTGGTCGAAGCGGTTTACTTCCAATCCAGGCTCTTCCAAATCCTTAAAAAGATGAATGAACAGAAATTATTTTTTGGGTGTACATACCCATTTTGTTGATTGAAACATGCTTAAATCCAAAGGGTCGCCGCAGAGTTCGCCGTCGATTTTGGTTAGGGAATGACAAGTCGCCATCGCTTGGAGAAAAGGTGACATGATATGAAGAGATTCAGGTTTTTCTTCTATGTTGACTAAAGAGCGCTCGTTGCAAGTCAGAACCCCCAAACAGACAGCCCTTCCTCAGTCAAAGTTCCAGTCTTGTCAAAGCAAACAAGTTTCACTTTCCCAGCGACATTGATCCTCGGAGGAGAAGTACAAAAAATCCCTTTTCTCTTAAGACGATTTTGCGCATACATCGTCCCAACCGTCATCGCTGCTGGTAAAGCGGGCGGAACGACTATCGTCACATATCAAAACTTCTCAAAAACACAGTTTCCCAGCTTGCCTATAAAAATTTTATTTTTATTATATTTGATTTATTTTTTTACTTACCCCAAACTTGATAAATAAATACATTGAAAAACTAACTCCAACCACTGAAATAATAAACATGAACAGTGTAAATCGTATGGCATCATTATAAAAATCAAATCCGAATCCTTTTGGATAGATTATTGACCGCACAAGTTGCCCTTTTGCGTCATACTTCCAGTCCGAACCACCAAAGCTGTGACCTAACATCAAAAATGCAAAAATTTTATCTTTTAAAAAACTTTGTCATGGTTGTAGTATCTCGTTTGTATGACATGAGTACCACAATAAAGGGTATGTTTGGCATGAAGTGTTCCTGGGTCATATTCTTCAGAGAGAGGCTGCGGAGGAATTTTTGTACTGGTACACTTTCGCCTAAAATTTTAATAAATAAAATAGAATACAAAAATAAAATGTTTTACCTGTTAAAACAGATTCGTTGACAATGCATGTTCCAGTAAGAATCAATGAATCGCAGGTCATGAGGCAGCCTTGTCGAGGGATTACGATTATGTCGCCAGGAACAAGATCTGTGGCGCTTAGCATTCTAGTTTCTGAATAAAACTTAATAAATTTTTATCAAACAAAAAATGAACAAACCTCCATTTTCATCATAAACAGTGACCAACTCATCGTTAGCTGAAGCAACCATTTTTTCAAGCATATCGTTTTGCTACAAATTTATAAAATATTTTTCCATAAAATCAATTTTACCCTTTTAGTGTTGTACAATGTCGCCAATATGGCGAACCCGGACATAATTACGACACAAATGGCATACTGATAATATTCATCCCAAGTCCACAGAATCATGCTTAAAATTTCAAAGACGTAAAATGGATTGAGGACTTCTTTGACCAAAAGTTGCCAGAGTGATTTAGTATGGAGATCAATGCGATTTGTTCCATGTACTTCCAGTCTATTGAAAAAATTAAAGCTTATTTTATGTTTAAGAAATACATACTTGAATTCTCTTTGATCATTTGATATCCCTTGTGTTGTATTTATAAGTTCGCTTACTGAACCCGTCTTTCCAACCAAAAGAACAAACGATGTACTCTCAAAATTCCAAACGTAACGCTGAAGTTGATAGTCGAAATGTCGAATAGGAAACTCATGAACTTGGCAAAGTGATATTTTCCCAGCTTTGTCCTTCAAAAAAAATATAATATGCAAAACAATAATTGAAAACCAACCTTAATAAGCATAGTTGTGGCAGTAGAAAGTGATGAACGACGATAGCCAAGGTTTGCTTTTAACTGAGGGTACCATTGTATAAACAAATAAAGAATCCCAAACGATATAAGCAGAGAAAATATAGAAAAAACGTTTTCCCCTTGAAACTTCATATGCTATACATTTAACTTTCGAAACCCCAGTATCCAAAGATGTGACGACCCATCATAAAAAGGCTCATACTCCCATCGATCTAAAAAAAATTATAAAATCAAAACAACATTACAAACCTCACCTATTTTTTAGTTTTTGTCATATTTCCCTCAATGACACTTTTCCTCCGAGCATATGGAAAAATAGAAACACTTTCTGGATATTTTATCTTCTATCTTATAAAAGATAAAAATTCCCATTAAGACTGCTTTATTTACAGTATTCGATCGCAGATAAGGAAAGTCTCTTAAAAAGATAAAACAAATAAACAAACGATCGCCGATTTTCATAGATTATAATATAAAATTTTAAAACACTAATTTTATTCATTATTGCCTCAAAATATCTGTTTTTTGCATCAAAAAAATTTTTACCTTACATTTTCCTCACCATATGTTTGTAGCAAACATTCTCCAAATTTTTCAAGTCAGGAAATACGGTGAGTGCCATCAATTTTAATTTTTTTTGCCAAAAAATTATAAGATCAAATTTTAAGAAGCTTCATTATAATAAACTAATAATAAGTAGTATTTTTGGTATCTACTAAAATTCTATTCAATCCTAATGAGCATTTTATTTCTCAACCATTTGTTTTGACCAATCTTGAAAAATCGGCGGAATTTTCCGTTAAAATTTTAAAATATAAAATAGAATTTTAACGTGAATTATTTAAAGCCAATGTAATTGGTCAATCGGTTTTGTGTTTATTGTTCTGCTCAACAATTTTGATGATTCTTTAAATTTAAAATTTATCAATAAAAATAAGTTTGGCAAATTAATTATTCTTTCAATCTTTAATTTAATTTTTTTTAACAAAAACCCTTCCTTCAACCTGGGGCAGTGCTTCGCAGAAGCCTGTGAAGAGAGAAAAAAAAAGTCTGCAGGTTTAGGGTGTCATAGGTCAAAAATAGCTGCATATCATTTTTTTGCATTATAAAAAAAATTGCAAATCTTTACAAAATTAAAATTAAAAAAAAAAAATTAGCGGTAGCTGGCATTGAACCAGAAAACAACAGATCTCCATTAGTCCAAGGGGTTTTCTCCACGTGGGAATTTTCAAAATACCTAAAATTGGAGGGAAATCGTTCTTGGTCTTTTTTGACGATTTTAAGACTTCTAGACTTTATATAATTTTGAAAGTCTAAACAGTAATTACATTAGTAATAAATACAATTACAGAGAACTGATTTAATATTAAAAATAATAAGAAAGAATCGATTCTTTGTTGCCAGTTGGTATGAATGGCTAACAGCCACGGGTGAAAAATCGAAAACTCCCCGACCCGGAATAAAAAATCCATATGATCGCCCTCCTAGGTTATTCCCAATAAATCGAGGAATCGAGTTTTTTCAATCCTAGTAGTTTTTAGTGAAAAAACTCTTTTTTTGTTTAATTTATGGCAGGAAGTGAAGAGCCGGACAGCGGTATGGGTTCAATGCCTGATAGTAGCAAAGACGTGACTCCTGAAAAACTTAAACCCGAATTAGAAGACGACGATGATGTAAATATTTTTTATTCTTAAAAGATGCTAAATTTTTTGTTTTAAGATTGAAGATGAAACTTTAGGAGAGCGGCTATGGGGACTTACGGAAATGTTTCCAGAAAAAGTCAGAAATGCGACCAGCTCATTGTGTTCAGGGACAAAAACGGGTGTTCAAGGTATGCCAAAAGCCCACAGTATTGCGATAATCTTCCTACTTCTTGTATTATGTATTGTCTATTTTTTTAGGTCTTTACTCGTTCTCTAGATCTGCGTTGTGGATTGTATTTAGTTCATCGGTAATTTTGTTTGCTCCCGTCCTTTTCGAAGTTGAACGAGCACAACTTGAGGAAGCTCAAAAAAACCCAACAAAAACAAGTTCGTAACCAACCCTTTTTATAAAACGAAACTAATTTCTTTGTTTTTAGATGTTGCTTGGACCTAATTCAGTGGAGGTCCCGGGTTTCGATAATCATTGATTTATAAACCAAAATTAGATTAAAGTGTAATTCAGTTTTTTGTTTCATTTTATGTTTGGGAAGCCATTTTTTCCTCTGACTAGTTAATGTATGGACCTTGAAAAAGTGGCTTTCTTTTGCTACAAGTGGTTTCCTAGT
>JACGAQ010001939.1:0-48990 GCA_014119065.1 Orius insidiosus
TTCTAATACAAGAAACCAGGTTCTCTTCAAAAGGGTTTAAAAGTGAAAAGTCTAAAAACCTTATAAGGAATTTTTGATGTCATTGGCTTTCGACCATAATGGACTTAGTTTAATTAGAATGCCCTTGACGTAGTTAGACAATTTAGAAGTAATTAATCACGGGAAGAACTCGGGATAATGTCCTAACAAGATATTCGATAAAGGCGTCCTAAGATAAAAAATATTAATCAAATGTTGAGGATTAGGGCTATTTTCTATGTGTCACCTTTTTCTCATCAATCTTGAGGTCCGGGATTTTTGGAAGGGTTCGAAACTGTGTCAACGTTTTTCGATTGTTGTATGCGTTTATAATGATGTTTAATCCGGAGGAGACAATGAACTGAGAGGGACGCGTGCGTGTAGAATTAGCCGCGTAATTGAGACAGAGGTGTGTCACTTCTTTGTTCTTCGACACGTGGAGCTAATAAAAAATATTTTTTATAAACACCATGAGTACACGTGTGTATATACGGGACGGCCTTTTCCAACATAAAAACACCACTTCTTTGAAGATTTCCTAGGTTTTTACACCAAGAAATCCAATTTTTGGAAATGAAATGGACATTTTACTGCCAGAAAATCCCTTTTGGCGTTTCGCTCTGCATTATGGTCATAAAAACAACCTTTTTAGCAGATTTTACGGCGTTTTCCTCGTTACCCCAACTTATCTTCCTTAAAGAAGTTATTGTGATACCCTCAACGTCGGGTTTTTGGGGAAGGGTCTTTCAGACCCCGGAGGGTCAATTTGAATATTGATCTTTACCCAACTTTGTCTTTGGCACCGGCCGGCCGTAGCATTTTTTTCCGGAACACTTTACGGCCACAATTTTGAACAGATTTTTACCAAATATTCTTAATTCGGCGAACAAGAAACTAACGAGGGCGATTTTTGAGTTACAAAAAAATGGCTTAGATATGTCTGTTTGAAATCTTAAAAAATTCGCTGCGGCTGTTAATCCGATTTTCACCAAATTTTCACCAAATACTCCTTATTTTTTTTACAAATTTCGGTATAAAAAAATTTATTTTTTACATTTAGTAGGGAAAAATTTCATACTTCAACGTCTTACGAGAAGGACCTCTCTCGGGCAAAAATTCCATTATTTCTACCTTGACGCTTAAAAAAATCAAAAATTTTGGGGAAAAAAAATTCCCATCTTTATACGAGTACTTTCCCCTCCGTTCTACTTCCCCTCCATTATACTTTCCCCTCCGTTATATTTCCCCGCCTATTTTTACTTCTACTGAAAAAAAGAGCATAGAAAATTTTCAGAAAAAAAAGAGTGCTTTAAAAAAGAAAACTCAGAAAAATTTTTTTAAACAAAGTAAAAATTTTCGGAAAAAAACTCGGAAAAAAAACCATCCCCCTTGGTTATACTTCCCCCTCCGTCATACTTCCCTTCCCTTATATTTTTTCCCCTCCGCTATACTTCCCCTCCCTTATAATTCCCCTCCTCTTCCACTTCCCCCTCCGTTATACTTCCCCTCTGTTGTACTTCCTCCTCCCTTATACTTCCCTCCGTTGTACTTCGCCCCCCCCTTATACTTCCCCCCCCCCTTATACTTCCCCTCTTATATTTTTTCTTCTTTAAGTTCAGAAGCTCTTCAAACTAGCACCTTTTTTTTTCAGTCTTACGGCCAAAAAACCCCATTTTAAGTGAATGTCTCGTTTATTTGACCAAAAAACGCCATTTTAACCGAATTTTCTGGGTGTGATTGCCAACGAAAATAATTTTAGGTCGATTTTTCCGCTTCCCTGAATTTTCCTCTCAGAAAAGCTACTATTTTGTTATAAAATTGGCCGTCTCCTTACTTAATAGAAGGCAAATCTCAACTGAAAAAGCGTGAATTCCACTTCTTTTTCGAAGTTTTTGAGACCGAAAGTTTGTCTAGTGAAGACGGTAAATCACAGAGAAGAAAGGACGTTTTTATAGAGAGTGAAAAAAATGCCTCTTATGAGCCCCTATAATATTCGGTTCCGAAGGCAGACATTCTTCTCGCGCCTTTAACGTAAATCAATGTCTCGTCTTCTGATTACTCATCTCTCACTTTTTTTTGTCCCTTCTCTTTCTTCTACGTGAAACGCATAAAATGAGAAACAACGAAATAAAAGATAATTCCTCCAATTAACACTATTTTGATTAGTATTTGAATAAAAGGTACGATGATTAGATTTTAATTAAAACTATGATTACACATTTAGTCACTCAACTTTGACGTCCACTTAAAATCTTAATGCTCGATTGGATTTAATTAAAAACAACTTCTAACGATAAAAAGAAAACTTTTAGGCGGGAAACGGGACCCCTCCGACGGTAGGAATTCGAACTACACGGGGAACCGTTGAAAAATGACGAGTGGACTTCTATGACGTAGAGGAAATAGTCCCCACAATATGGATAGCAGCACTTAAAATGCTTTTCTGAACGATTTCGTGACTTCCATTTCACTCTCAAGTTTCGCTTTTATTTCAAAACGTTTAAAGGGGAAAGTTTAATATATTTTAAATTATTTTACGCATGATAGGTAATTTCTTTCTCATTTCCTCTCAGGTAGATTATCAACTTATTAAATAATTTTTACTGTTATTTTTCAATTAAAAGACTCGCAAGGGTTGGAATTTTTTGGGATGTAAATCAGTGTAAAATTAGAGAGAAGAATCCTATTGTTGTGATTAATATCTAAACCGAAAGTCACACAAATTTGGGGCCATAACTAATTTGACGGGGAGTGCTTGGAATGAAGGATTACGAAACCTAGTTTGGTGCCCCTATTGAAATCTTTGGAAAGTGGAAAAGTATGTTTGCCTTTTGTTTTCTTCATGTTCTGTCGAGTGGGGAGGATCTTCTTCGCTCATGATTGCTGCTTTTGAACAATAAGGAGGCGTCTCCTGGTATTCAGGTCACAATAGGGACCTCATTCTATGGCATTCCTGTCGCAAACTTCAGAATCTGCTATTTCCGAACTTTCGATTTCGTCGAAAGGGTTCAGTGGACTCAAAATTGATTTCATACCGAAAGAAGTGGAGGAGTTCCGGAATCGAGGGTTTATCCTATTGTGCACCTATATTGTTCCGACACGTGAGGACCCTTCGATCCTAACGTCGACGTTCGATACGATTCGGTTCAACGGTAATCTTAGAATCTTTTGTGAGACACGAACGCGCCAAACCATAGCGAACCCTTTTCGAGGACACTGAATCGCAGCTCGAGAATACAGTTCGGATAGGCTTATCAAGTTTGATGATTAGCCTCACTGGGTCTCCGAACCCCTTGCTTTTTGTCCTAGAGACCCCTTTTTAGTCAGAAATTACCCCCATTGGCCCTAAGCCCTTTTATTGCATTTCTAGGAGTGTGAAGAGAGAGGAGCTTAAAAGGCAAACTCTCTCCGCTACTTTGACAAAATGGCATAGCGCCCGAGGTCAAAGACAAGCCATTGACGGTCCAAGGCATGGCCTCACAGCACAGGGCAGGATTAAGGTCCGCATCCTAGTGGGTCTACTGACACTGCAAACTCCGTAAGCACGTTCAAAGGTTGGGAGTGACAGACAGCACCTACCGTTTCTGCTTGGAGGATGAGGAGACGGCGGAGCACGTCCTCTGTTACTGCGAAGGCCTAACACGGCTGAGGTTCATGAGCCTAGGAGAGTAAAAACCCAGCCCATTGAGCTATGAAAAGAGAGGCTAGTTAAGAGCCTGGGGATGGACGGAGAACTCTGATCTTTCAAATAGGACGCACAATAGGGGTCGAGCAAAAAAAAAAGTTAAGCGCCCAATGGGATTTGAACCTACAACCTTTGGGTTTCAAGCCCAATACAGCTATTGGGCAGCCTACCCACTCTATACTTTTCAGCGGATTTTCACCGGAGAAGAAACTAATCTACTGTTTTATAATTTTCCTCAATATTTCAACAGAGTCTAGAGAACTTCTAGTTTTTTTCGTTTTTTGGTTAACCACCTACAGATTTCCGAGAAATTTATTATGTTTTTCGACCTAACGACCCCTAAAATTATGACGTTTTCGTCAGCTTTTCGGAAGAGATGTCCTTTAAGGAGGGCTTCCCTATCGTTTTATTAGGTGTACAAAATGAAACTCAGCCATAGGGTAAATTTGAATTTTGTATATTTTAGCCGAGTTTCATTTTGTACACCAAGTAGTTCATTTTTTCAAAAGTTTGAACATTTTAGGCGTTAAAGTCCATCAAAAGTTGACCTTCTCCATGTAAGAAGGTTATTGAAGTATAACCATTAAGAAGGTTAATTTTTAAAGGCTTGTAAATCGTAAACCGTTACAGATATTGAAAAAATACACTAAATAAAATCTGTTAGAAATTTAATTCTCTTTAATTTTTATTTTATTCACTTTTCTGTAGGACGCACTGTTTTTAAGATAAATTTATTTTTAAAAAAATTATTTTCGAAAATGGTGCACCCTAGAAAAAAATAATTAAGTACAAATTTATAGAGATTTAAATTTCCTACTATTTTTATTTATTAGGTGTACAAAATGAAACACAGCCACAGGGTAAATTTGAATTTTGTAGATTTTAGCCGAGTTTCCTTTTGTACACCTAATACATCTTTTAGCCCAAAAACACCCTTCGATATTTTCTGGGCCCCTCCCCAGCGAGCAAATTCAATGAAAAATTTTAGTTAACCAAAGATTTGAAAAAAAACTTTGTGAACTTCGGAGTTTATAAGACCCAGGTATTATTTTTTATCGTTTTAATAAAGGAAGTTCTGTTCAGAATAAAGAAATAGTATTGTGACTAACCGAAAAAGCCTTTACAATAGAAGAAGAAGACAATGGGAGCTTTGTAATGAATACATCCACAATTTTATATTCAAATCCCTCCCTCCAGACTCAACAAGTAAAAGAAGAAAAAAATCGATCAACGTTAATTATCAACTTTTTAAGAAAAGTAAAGAATTTTTTTGATAATTTGGAAGCTTTTGAAAGTTTGATACGCCTCAAAGTAGGTTTAAGACATTAGAAAAGTCTCATCAATCAGTTCTTTCACAAATGATGGGAGTTCTCACATTAAATTTTTTTTTTGTTTTTTTAAGAAATGATTTTTAAAATGAAGGAACCGATTTTCAATCTAGTATGTAAGGTCAAGGGCGATAAACGCCCACAACTAATCCTAATAACTCCAGATCTTCTGTTGAGGAGGGTTCAAAAAAATAAAAAGGTCTAACGGTCTTCCTCTTTTTATCCGATTTCGTTCTAAAGTTTAAAGATAATCGTATGAGCTATTCGGTTAAGAGGTGTAATAATTTCACCTTTGGGCTTTTTTTTCTTTTTTTTTCTCTTCCTTCCAATAAAGAAAAGAAGCTTCCATTAGTTCTGACAGTGAATTAAGAGTGGAGATTCCAAGTTGCAAACTACCAAGGTCTCCTATCGCATTCCCTTCATTTTTTTCCCCTCTCCCAGACTTACCGGTAAATTGAGAATATCCATAAGCCCGAACTTCGCTGCTCCTTTTCTTATTTTGCACAACTCGAGGAAATCGTCGTCGTTTTTCGATTTTTCACGAATAAGCCTAAAAAACAATTTTAATTTTTTTTAAAAATTAAAATAAAAATTACTCACTGTCTTGCGATTCTATACGTCCTTTGGTACGCTTCATACTGGTTCCAGAATTTATGATTAAACACGGTCGCTGAAAAAAAAATTTTTTTAATAAAAAGAGAAGTTCAACGGTCTAAAATAATCAGAATAACCCACGTGTTTATAAGAGTTACCGAAATACCACAAACGTAAACCAAACAACGCAGAAAGAAAAAAAAAAATCAGCAAAAAAAAAAGGAGGAAATCAAATACCGGTGCTATTAAACGTGGATATACAAAACCACAAAACCAAAAACGTTCAAGTTTCAAAGAAAGTTTTTGTCATCTACAAGGAAAACATTTTATTGACGACTTTTTTCTTTTTTCAAGTTTCAGCCAATAGAAATCCGTTTTACTAGTTTTGAGCAGAGAAGCACCATTTATTTTGTTCGTTTTCCTCATTTTTTCGGCCTGAAAACCACAATTTTCCTACTATTTTTCTCGTTTTCTCCGATTTTTTTTTTTTTTTGGAAAAAAAATTTTCCCTTTCATGTAACCCTCTAAGCAGCTTCAGACAGCTTTTCTGCGGAGAACGCCCTTTTGACCAAATTATAAACAGTTTTTGTCAGTTTTTCTGCGGATAGCGCCCTTTTAACCCAATTCTATATAACTTTAGATAGATTTTCCGCGGAGAACGCCCTTTTACCCCAATTCTAAGAAGCTTTGACAGCTTTTCTGCGGAGAACGCCCTTTTAACGCAATTCTTAGACAGCTTTTCTGCGGAGAGCGCCCTTTGAACCCGATTCTAAGCAGCTTTAGACAGTTTTTCTGCGAGAACGCCCTTTTAACCCAATTCTAAGCAGCTTTAGACAGCTTTTCTGCCGAGAACGCCCTTTTAACCCAATTCTTTATAACTTTAGATAGATTTTCTGCGGAGAACGCCCTTTTACCCCAATTCTAAGAAGCTTTGACAGCTTTTCTGCGGAGAACGCCCTTTTAACGCAATTCTTAGACAGCTTTTCTGCGGAGAGCGCCCTTTGAACCCGATTCTAAGCAGCTTTAGACAGTTTTTCTGCCGAGAACGCCCTTTTAACCCAATTCTAAGCAGCTTTAGACAGCTTTTCTGCCGAGAACGCCCTTTTAACCCAATTCTTTATACTTTAGATAGATTTTCTGCGGAGAACGCCCTTTTACCCCAATTCTAAGAAGCTTTGACAGCTTTTCTGCGGAGAACGCCCTTTTAACGCAATTCTTAGACAGCTTTTCTGCGGAGAACGCCCTTTTAACGCAATTCTAAGCAGCTTTAGACAGCTTTTCTGCCGAGAACGCCCTTTTAACCCAATTCTAAGAAGCTTTGACAGCTTTTCTGCGGAAAACGCCCTTTTAACCCAATTCTTAGACACCTTTTCTACGGAGAACACCCTTATCACTAGCTTTTCGTCGTTAATTGTGGCTTTCTTTCCTCTTGAAAAATTAAAAACATCTGGATTATTGCAAAGTTGACTTATAATTCAAATGAGACGTCGTGAAAAGACGCTGAGGTACAAAGATTAGAAATAATTTATTTTTAAAAGAACAGAAGTTCTGATCACGAAGTAACCTGGCCTCTTTCGATAACTGCGCTTAATGCAACTTGTATCAAAACGTCATTTATTTTATTATCCTCATATTTATTCAAGATAGAGAATCCAAAATGGCGTACCGGAATCTAGGGTTTTGGATGAAAAAATCAGGAAAAAAAACGGAAAAGGGGGAAGAAACTTGTCAAAAAACCAATAAGTGTCAAATCAAGCTTCCCAGCTTTAATCGATTCGGACGTGTGGCTTTCTCCGCTTTCTTCCACCCACAAATCTTCGGCTCTTAATTAATTTTTTTAAAACCTCTAATTCGGCTCAATAGACATGGATTTATTTGTGCGGCCTTCGTGATTTACGTCTCCTTTCTCTAGCACAGAGAGTCAACAAAAAAAAAAATTTCGAAAATGATTAGACAAAAAGTAAAACCGAAAGAAGGGTCCTTTTAATTTAATAGCCGGTAAACAGCCGGCGGTAATTGAATATCTGATCAACGGGGATATTTTTCAAATGCCACTCCCCATAAACAAAACCGAGACACGTCTATTTAGAAAAAATATCGAGAACAAAGACAAAAACTTTCTTTAAAATAAATCATTGTGTCTTTTCACTTTTCTTTCAACTATAAAAAATTTATAAGCTGCCGGTTTTCTTTAACTATGAACACCTGGAGAGTGAAAGAGATAAAATAATATTGGGACTACAAGGCGTGAGCCTCGAAGTGCCCTAAAACTTAAAACGATTAGGGAAAGATAAGTGAAAGAATGCACTCTGTATAACGGATGCTTACCAATGAAGTCTCTTCCTGAAGACCAATTGTCCAAAATTTCTTTCATCTGAAATGAAACAAAAGAGAATTAATTAACGGTCCGTTATAATTGGGAGGCGCAATAGATAAAAGATTGATGCTATGTCATGTTTTTTTGTCTCACCTTGGTGACTGCAGCGTTGCAAGTTTCGGCCAATGCGGCGACCGGTTGGCAGAGTCGGGCAAAGTCCTGGGGAGAGAGGACGCCGAGTTGGGTGAGTGGTGAGCCATAAAGAGGAACGCAGCATCTCAAACGGGCTACATGGCGTATCTCACTTAGTATCCACTCTTCGCTTAAATCTCGCAGAAGATCGCCTAAAAAAATCCTTTGTGCTCACTTTTCATCGCAAAATGAAATAACTCTGAAATGGCGAGGAATTCTCCGCCGCCGACAAACGCGGGGGTTAATTATTTCAAAACATTTTATGTTCCCCTGAGCACGGTAGAACGTTAATGGAATGTGCGGCGAGAAGCAATCACGGGTTTGAAATGGAAAAATGCCAAATTTTATGTTCCCTTCTTACTAATCCATCTCCGAAGGCATTTATTAGCAATCAGACGTTTTATATAGAATTCAGATTTGCATCTAACCTGACTTTTCGTGTACGACTCTGGATTCGACGATGAGGATTTCCGCTTCCAAAAGCGATACGTCGGCGTCCGGGTCGACTTCTGCTTGGCTTCCGGCAAGTCTCACTTCTGGCCATCCTTCAATATTAAATTCTTGAGCGAGTTTTGACAAGAGCTGAGATACTGTTTCTGGCGACTCTCCTTTATCTGGAAATATAAAAATATAAAATTTAGGGGAGAAAAACAATTTATACAGAAGCACACATGGTACGCCATCTAGGGAGAAAACGCTTAACTAACATGCGCTCTCACGACTCACACTCCCTCAAGTGTTCCTCTCGTCAACAACTTAAGGTGAAAAAAGGAAGACGGTAAAGTAGATTTATATAGGAAAGGGGAGGCATTCTATCCCGCCAAGCAAAATTTCATATTTACAAATGAAAAGTGAAGTTAGGGCCATTTTTAAGTTATCAAAAAATTAATAAGTTATATTCTTAAGGTGGTCAAAGAAGAGACCTGATTTTAAGGCATAATATCTAAAAATGATCAACCTTATTTTCAGATGTGGTTATAATACATATTTAAAAGATTTTTAGGAAACTTTTTTTCACTTTTCGACCTCTTTTATGGGGAAAATAGGTGAAGTCAAAAATTCGACCCACTTGCATCACTGCATTGTTGAATCTATTTTGTTTGTTGAAAAAAGAGAAAAATCTTTTCAAATTTTTTCCCCCCATGTTGTGAAAACGGCTGAAAGTCTTTAATTTTTGCCTTGAAATTAACTGTTATTTAGTTTGTATAAAAATAAACCGTTATGTTTATTATTGATTTTAAAACTAGGATTTTTCCTACGTCAGAAAAACAATTTTCATTACTAAAATCAAAATATAAACTAAAATATTACTATTTGGGTAAATTTCAAAGGAAAGGAAAGTATGACGATAGTATAATTTTGATGTTGATGTGCGGTAACAAAAAAGATTTGGATCAGCTGGATGCAATAGATTTTGATTTGGTCTTCAGGTAGGGAATTTTTCGGGAAAGTCATTTCTCAAAAAGATAATTATTGCATTTCCCTCCAAATCAAGTTTTTGAAAAAGGAGGGAAAATTTTGATTTTTGCCGATCATGAGGTTGTCTTTCCTCTTTTTTTCTTTTTTCTTAACAAGGTTAACAAGAAACTAACGAGGGCGATTTTTTGAATTTCGAAAAAATGGCGGAGATATGTCTGTTTGAAATTTTAAAAAATTCGCTACGGCAGAACCGTTGGTCCGATTTTCACCAATTTTTCACCAATTACTCCTTTTATTTTTTACTATAAAAAAATTTTAATTTTTTTTTACATTAATTATCATTTTAGAAGGGATAAATTCATACTTCCACGCCTTACGATAGGGACCTCTCTTGGGTAAAAATCCCATTATTTCTACCTTGATTCTTAATA
Source organism: Orius insidiosus (assembly GCA_014119065.1). Taxonomy (NCBI): domain Eukaryota; kingdom Metazoa; phylum Arthropoda; class Insecta; order Hemiptera; family Anthocoridae; genus Orius; species Orius insidiosus. Next base: position 9,985 of record JACGAQ010001939.1, read on the forward strand.
AATTTTTCGACAAAAAAAATTTAGAAAATTTTTTGGAAAAAAACATTCCCCTCCGTTATACTTCCCCTCCTTTATACTTCCCCTCCGTTATACTTCTCCTCCATTATACTTCCCCTCTTAATACTTCCCCCTCCTATATTTTTACTTCTCTTTAAGGAAGTTTTCGTTGGAAGCTCTTAAAATTAGTACTTTTGTTCTTGCCACTACGCCGTTTAACTTCTCATTTTAATTTATTGATTTTACTTTTTCCCGGTAAACCCATTTGATCCTTAAAAGCTTCAATTTACAAGTTGTTTGACTTCACTTATTTTTAAACAAATATTAAAAATGTAAAAACAAATATAATTAGAAGGAAAAGGTTTTTTCGGTGCTAGTTTAAATATTTTATATTCATCTTCAAGGTCAAACATATAATTAAATTAATAAAAACAGAGTGGGGAAAAAATGTCGTTTTGCTCGGGGGTGTAATGAAAGTGCAGTGAAAGCAGCCTCAGCCTAAATCGGACGGAAAGAATAATAAATAAAATTACGAATATTTAATAAGAGGGTCAAATTTCGAAAAAGAAGCGCATCGTCCGTTGTGAAGTGACCCGATATGAAAAGTGAAATTTCATTGTCCACAGTTTCATTTTTTAGTAAACAATGCATTTAAAAAAAGTGAAAATCCCTTTTCATAGGCCTTCTTTGTCATAAAATCTCAATAAGTTTTTTTTTTCTATCCTAAAGAAAACCTTAAATTAGTCGTTATGCATGAGAATAAAGATCAAAAAAAGGTTATCTCGAAAAGAATTTATCGGAAGACCCGATCCGACCTTTTAAAAAATTTTTATGACAATTTATTTCCTAGTTTATAAAAAAAGAAAAGGTAAAAGGACATTTGAGCTTTCGAGATAAAAAAACGAAACCCTGTATAGATTAGAATAGTCGTTCATTTAAATCCTCAAAAAGGAAAAACAAGTTGCCTTCGTTCAGTGTATATAAAAGTACGCGGGGGCTCATTTAATAAAACATTTCCAGATAATATCTGATAGCAAATGACATGCAACCTTATGACGTCACTACGTACCTGCTGGAAAAACAATGTAGTTTTTTTAGTCTCATTTTTAATCTGGTAAGAGGCCAATTTACGCCAATGAAATCAAGTTCGTGTGTAATTAAAAAGAATGCGAAATTTCTTAACAATAAATGAATAATAATTAGGCAATTTGTTGTTTTTTTATGAGTATTAAACATTATTTCTTATGTTTTGCTTCCAGGTGTCGTAACTCGTGAGTTTATTTCTCACATTTATAAACAATATGTTGTTTATTCCCAACTGCAAAATTGCCATCTGGATTTTTTTAAATAAATAAAAGACCCAAAAACGAGAAAGAAGGACCATTTTCTCAAGATTTCCTTTAAAATTCTTTGGTACTTTTAAAAAATTTGCGCATCCTCATAGGTTTTAGCCTTCTAAAATCTAGTTTTCCCAAAAGAAAGAAATTGTGATACCCACGAATGAAGGTTTTATGGTCTTCCAGGGTCCGTAGAGCAGGAGTCTCCGAACTTATCATCTCAAAGGCCAAGTAAAAGTACCTGTTTAAAGAGCTTCCAACGATAACTTCCTTAAAGAAAAGTAAAAATATAGGAGGGGGAAGAAAAGGGAGGGGAAGTATAACGGAGGAGATAGTATAAGGGAGGGGAAGTATAACGGAGGAGATAGTATATATAGTATAAGGGAGGGGAAGTATAACGGAGGAGTAAGTTTTTTGTATTCCCAAAAAATTTCCAACTTTTTTTTGAAAAATTTCCAATTTTTTTTTTTTGAAAAATTTTCCGCGTTTTCTTTTTTAAATTTGCGCTTTTTTTCTGAAAAATTTTTTAAGTTCTTTTTTTTTTCGAAAATTTTTCAAAGAATCAAGGTAAAATATTGGGATATTTTGCCCAAGATAGGTCCCTCTCGTTAGGCGTGGAAGTATGGAATTTCTTCCTACTTACGCCACAGAAGCCTGAAAAATTTTCTTTTTTAAATTTGCGCTTTTTTTTCCAAAAAATTTCTTTCCATCTGCATTTAAAAAAAAAAAAATACCCAAAAACGAGAAAAAAGGACAAAAAATGTTGACTACTAAATGAAAATGATAATTTTTTTACACCAAAAATTAGTCAAAAATATAAGGGGTAATTAATGCCTAACAAAGCGAAAATGTACAAGATTTTGCACTTCAGATCCCTAGTACCAGAACCTCGTTTCCGATTTCAGACACTTGGTCGCTCAATTTAATTTTGCAATCTGAGAAGACGTTAGAAAATTGTAACCAGCTTGAATGTCTCCTTTCTTGTCCAATCAGGTTTTTCAACATTCACCGCTATTCCTAGAGTCTATTTTCTATTTTGTTTTTACACAATAAATTATTATTTTATAAAAAATAATGTTTTTGGCCTTTACTCTTTTTTCGTCCCCCCTGAGGGATCAACCTTTAGAGAAAAAAATGTCAAAACAAAAATTTTTCACTATCCTTTTATTTTCGTATTTATTGTTTCTGGCTCAAGTGATCAGGGCTATTTTTGTTTAGAAGAAAAAAAGAATTTCAAACGTTTTCCGTCGTGATTTTGTTAAAATAAACGGCGAAAATCCTTGTGGCAAAAAAGGTGTTCAATTAGGATTTCTCAATAAGTAGTCCGGATAAGCCTCGTCTAGTTGAGACTTTGCTAAAAGTGGGGGGCTCAATTAAATACCAGTTTGCCTCTGTTTGAAACTTTTTTTTTTAATAAAAAAAACCACTTTCTCTTTAATAAGCATTGTTAGTTTTTTTAACACTGAGAATACAAATTTTTACAGTCCTAATTAACTGGGACTTTTCATTAGTTCCATATCATTAAGCGGAGGTGGCGAAATGATTGGAGACAAAAAAAAACTTTCAAGGACAAAGGATTTTTCAAAAACGATTTTTCTTTAAGATTGTGTCAAGAATGAACTTTTTTTTATTATGAGAACATCACGGACGACTTGTTTCAAATAAGGCATTTACGTCGATACCATTGGGTTTAACGGGTTTTTTTCCCCCCTTCTGACATGCATTATCTGAATTACAAAACGGTTTTATTTTACGGACGTTTTTGCAATTCGTCTATTTTATTGAAGAAAATAAGATTTAAAATGGAGAATTTATAAAATTAACACCTTTTTCTCCGGTTTTTGAAAGAAAAACCCTATTTTAACGAGATTTGAAGAGTTTTCCTACGGTCTTTGAGAGTGAAACCCAACTTTTTTTTAGGATTTTAAGTGCCCTCCTTTTTATTAGGGAAATCCCTTTTTTTGAGAATCATCGGGAGTTTCCCGTTTTTTAGCCTTAAAAAATGAGAGATTTTTAACTTCCTTAAAGAAGTTATTGTGATACCCTCCACGTCGGGTTTTTTGGGAAGGGTCTTATCTCAACTTTGTCCGGCCGGCCGTAGCATTTTTACATTAATTATCATTTTAGTAGGCAGAAATTTCATACTTCCACCCGCTACGAGAGAGACCTCCCTTGGGCAAAAATCCCATTATTTCTACCTTATACTTGGAAGAAGTTTAAAAAAAAAAAAAAAAAAAAAAAAAAAAAAAAAAAAAAAAAAAAAAAAAAAAAAAAAAAAAAAAAAAAAAAAAAAACTTGGAAAATTTTTTGGAAAAAAACTGCATATTTAAAAAAGAAAACTGAAAATTTTTCAAAAATAAAAAAACTTTTGAGAAGTTTTCGTAGAAAAAAAAATTAAATAAAACTTTAAATCACATATCACTTTAAATCACAATAGAAATAAAATTACCCCTCCGTTATACTTCCCCTCCTTTGTACTTCCCCCTCCGTTAGTATATCGGTGTAACCCCTCCCTAATACTTCCCTCCTTTATACTTCCTCTCCGTTATACTTCCTCTCCGTTATACTTCCCCTCCTTTATACTTCCTCTCCGTTATACTTCCCCTCCTTTATACTTCCTCTCCGTTATACTTCCCCTCCTTTATACTTCCCCCTCCTATATTTTTACGTCTCTTTAAGGAAGTTTTCGTTGGAAGCTCTTCAAACTAGTACTTTTTAAAGGTAACATTAGAGGAATCTGGATTTTTTACCAGAATCTCGATGTATTGACACAAGAAGAACACAAAGTATCATCGGAATGGTGACTTCATAATTAACATTTTCTCATCTAGTAAGCTGAATGCTTAAACATTTAAGGGGAGAAGAAGAAGAAGAAGAAGAAGAAAAAGAAAAAAAGAAAAAGGAACGGTAATTTATGACAACCTCTTTACCACCCGGAGTGTATCAATTTTACCTCACTTTACCTTATTTTTTATGGCTTGGAAATCCATGAGAAATATCCGTTTATAGGATTTGCCCTAGAAAAAAGTAGATTTTTTATTCTATTTTTGGCGGACACAAAGGGACGTGCGGAGGTTTATCGGACGTGATAAAGACCTTCGTTTTTTTATCTTCCTCAACTGTCTTTTGTCACATTGAAAAATTTATTGTTGAAAACATAAATTTTTTCTTCACCCATTCTACAATCTGATTTCCTCAAAAGTCTTAAATAGCGAATCTCCCAGGTCCTTGAGTGCTTCCTTTTTCATTTATTTCTTTTTTTAGATTTCCACGGACCCTTGGGCCTTCTAAGCACTCAAATCTTGAATTATTATCTTATTGTCCGAAAAATTTAACTTTAGATCTATTTAATTAAAATTTTTTAATTATTTTTTTATTTATAAGGAAGGATAATAAAAGTCGTATAAGTTAAAAAATATGGAGAAAGAACGGCCTTGAGAATAAGGAGGGGCTGAGGACTTTTAAAATTCATTCAGGGTGATTTCATATCTACCAAAGTCAAGATTAAAAAATAACAGATGCGAAATAATCTGCAGGATTAAAATATGAAGCAAGAAATAAAATATGGTACCTAGTGGGATAAAAAAAAAGTAGGTACTGGTTTGAAGAGCTTCCAACGAAAACTTCCTTAAAGAGAAGTATCTATATAGGAGGGGGAAGTATAACGGAGGGGACGTAAAACGTAGTGGGAAGTATATGGGAGGGGAAGTATAACGGAGGGGGAAGTATATGGGAGGGGGAAGTATAACGGAGGGGAAAGTATAACGGAGTAGGAAGTATAACAGAGGGGGAAGTATAATGGAGGGGGAAGTATAAAGGAAGGGGATTTAGTAGGAAGGGAAAGTATAAAGGACAATTTTGCAAGTTAGTTTTTGCGAAAAATTTTCCGGGTTTTTTTTTTTTTTTTTTTTTTTTGAAAAATTTTTTAAGTTCTTTTTTCAAAAAATTGTCTAAGTTTTAACTTTTTTTTTCGAAAAATTTTCTAAGTATTTTTGTCCAAAAAAAATTTTTTTTTTTCAAAAAATTTTCAAATTTTTTTCGAAAAATTTTCCGGGTTTTCCTTTTTTTTTTCGAAAAATTTTCCGGGTTTTCCTTTTTTTTTTTTTTCGAAAAACTTTTTAAGTTCTTTTTTTCGAAAAATTTTCTAAGTTTTTTGTCAAAAAAAAATTTTTTTTTTCGAAAAATTTTCCGGGTTTTTCTTTCTTTTTCTTTCTTCTTCTTTTTTTTTTTCGAAAAATTTTCTAAGTTCTTTTTTTCGAAAAATTTTCTAAGTCTCAAGGTAGAAATAATGGGCTCTTTGGCCTAGGGATGTGCCTCTCGTAAAGGGTAGAAGTACGAAATTTCTCCCTACTAATAAAAATAGTAATTAAAAAGTGGCAATTTTTTGCACCAAAAATTCTTAAAAAATAAGGAGTAATTGGTGAAAATTTGGTGAAAATCGGATTAACGGTTCGGCCGCAGCGAATTTTTCAAAATTTCAAACAGACATATCTCCGCCATTTTTTCGAAATTCAAAAATCGCCCTCGTCATATTCTTCTTCACCGGCTAAAGAAATTTGTGTAAAAATTTGGTGAAAATCGGATGAAAACTGTGGCCGTAAAGTGTTCCGGAAAAAAATGCTACGGCCGGCCGGACGGCCGGAACCACAGACAAAGTTGAGATCGGTAAAGATCAATATTCGATTTTACCCTCCGGACCCCGGAAGACCCCTCCCCAAAAACCCGACATGGAGGGTATCACAATAACTTCTTTAAGGAAGTTAACAAATTGATCCGAAAAATGCATGAAGTCTTTTTTTGCGATCACAGTTCTCGGATATCCGCTCTATAAAAATAAAACCTTCGATTTCTATTTTCTACTGTCGCTCTCATTGACGAGGAGCACGTTCCGTTTTTATCCATTTAGAGCTCCATCATCGTCGAAGCGATTTAAAAAGACCGATATGGTGATCTCTGGAAATCTCGCGGCCTACAATCGAACGTTTGGGTCAACAGCTCCGATTATGTCCAAACAAGGAGAACAACTTGAAAAATCGACTTTTTTTCATTTTGTCTTTTTTATTTTTAAGATCCCCGGCAAAAGCTTTCCCTGGTCGTCACACCCGCTACGCGTTTTCATATGGAAACTTACAAAACGTCCTAGATATCTATCCGTTAGTACGCACGCAATATGTCAAGAAAATTTCGAAATCAAGTCTGAAAAAAATTAAAATTGCATATCAATAATGCAATAAGGACCATTCAAGCCGAAAAATCGCAATTTTCAATCAATCTAGATTGCAGAGTTTGGCGTATTCATATTAGTTAATATTGATAGTTTTAGCTTTCTGAATATGAATACAGTGGAACCCCACTAATCCGTCACCCAGGGGGACAGGAGAACGTAAAAAAAAGGTCGGATTATCCGTAGAGGACACTAAATACAAGTTGACCATTCAAGCCGAAAAATCGCAATTTTCAATCAATCTAGATTGCAGAGTTAGGCGTATTCATATTAGTTAATATTGATAGTTTTAGCTTTCTGAATATGAATACAGTGGAACCCCACTAATCCGTCACCCAGGGGGCCAGGAGAACGTAAAAAAAAGGTCGGATTATCCGTAGAGGACACTAAATACAAGTTGACCATTCAAGCCGAAAAATCGCAATTTTCAATCAATCTAGATTGCAGAGTTTGGCGTATTCATATTACTTAATATTGATAGTTTTAGCTTTCTGAATATGAATACAGTGGAACCCCACTAATCCGTCGCCCAGGGGGCCAGGAGAACGTAAAAAAAAGGTCGGATTATCCGTAGAGGACACTAAATACAAGTTGACCATTCAAGCCGAAAAATCGCAATTTTCAATCAATCTAGATTGCAGAGTTTGGCGTATTCATATTAGTTAATATTGATAGTTTTAGCTTTCTGAATATGAATACAGTGGAACCCCACTAATCCGTCACCCAGGGGGCCAGGAGAACGTAAAAAAAAGGTCGGATTATCCGTAGAGGACACTAAATACAAGTTGACCATTCAAGCCGAAAAATCGCAATTTTCAATCAATCTAGATTGCAGAGTTGGGCGTATTCATATTAGTTAATATTGATAGTTTTAGCTTTCTGAATATGAATACAGTGGAACCCCACTAATCCGTCACCCAGGGGGCCAGGAGAACGTAAAAAAAAGGTCGGATTATCCGTAGAGGACACTAAATACAAGTTGACCATTCAAGCCGAAAAATCGCAATTTTCAATCAATCTAGATTGCAGAGTTTGGCGTATTCATATTAGTTAATATTGATAGTTTTAGCTTTCCGAATATGAATTCGGTGGAACCCCATTAATCTCTCACCCAGGGGGCCAGGAGAACGTAAAAAAAAGGTCGGATTATCCGTAGAGGACACTAAATACAAGTTGACCATTCAAGCCGAAAAATCGCAATTTTCAATCAATCTAGATTGCAGAGTTTGGCGTATTCATATTAGTTAATATTGATAGTTTTAGCTTTCTGAATATGAATACAGTGGAACCCCACTAATCCGTCACCCTGGGGACCAGGACAACGTAAAAACGTCGGATTATCCGTAGAGGTCATTAAGTACAAGTCGCCCGCGCCCGTTCGATTCATGTGAATTTTTATATTCGGAGAATTTTTTGTCGGACATGAAAAATCGCCCGTCGATTGGGATTCCACGAAAATCAAATTAGACGGGTTCTTCTAAAACCATAAATTCTACATTTTCTAAAGTTTTACTTTTTGTGGTAAGTTAGAATAATTTTAAAGAGAAGCTTTAATTTTCTAGTCTTTGATAATAATTTAAATCAATAAATGTTATTTTATCAAATTTTCAACGCTTTTATTTGAAGACTCCCCGCCTGGAAGATTAAAAACGAATTTATCCGACGTCCCACATCGGTTATGTCCCGTTTATTAAAAGAGAAAAGAAATTTCACGGGATGCGAAAGCGACAATGTTCAGTTTCTCACCTTTTCGGATTTATACACGCGTAAATCGATATGGATGAAGATACATGCGAAAGTAACACTTTTTACAAATTACACAATTCAAATGTTACGTTTTTCATACGGGAAGGCCCTCATTTTATTGTAAGAAAAGGATCACAATGGTTTTCTCTAACTATATATGATTATGAATTTCGAAGGAGAATAAATCACGGAGCATCAACATGAAATTGGTTCGAACTTTTTTGAATACATCAAAATAAAGACATCATTATTATGAAATTTTCATAAAATGTCAAGTTTATATAATTTTAAAGTCACTTTTTAAAGGTTAAGGGATGTAGAAAAAATTGTCAATGAAGAAAAATTAAAAATTTTGCAATATTAAAAGCTAACAAGGAAGACAGGATGAAAAAACGGATATTCCAAGACCGGTTTCGGCGTAATACGCCTCATCAGGTGGACGATTTCCTTATTTTTTCCTTCTCTCTACTATTTTACTGGACCAAAACTATTAGGTGTCCAAAATGAAACTCGGCTAAAATCTACAAAATTCAAATTTACCCTGTGGCTGAGTTTCATTTTGTACACCTAATACTAGGCTTTTCGCAGGGCTTCCTTCTTCAATATTCTGCTCATTTTCAAAAAACCTCACTGATAAAAAGCATTTCGCGACGCCGCCAAGGGGAGCTTTGAAAACGGGTGCTTCATCTTTCCTCTTTCTCCAGGGCGGGGAAGTTTATATCATAACTTTTTCTAGCTGCTGTAGAAGGGTTTTTGCGAGGCGGGGTGTTTTTTGCAATGAGGGAAGGTAGTAAGTTTTCACTTTCTTCCTCAAAGTTTTCACTTTCTTCCTCAAAGTTTGAGATTTCTTCCTCAAAAGAAAGAGAAACTGTAAAAATTTAAATGAACCGTTTTCCGTGCTAATACGGGAGTGGTTTGACGCAAAAACGATTTCCTTGAAAAAGGGGTCAGAAAGGTAGCCAATTCGTTTTCTAAACGTTTGAGATCCCTCCAAATCTAGATTAAGGTGCGCAATCAAAAGTTTAAAATCGCAACCTTCGACTTTCGCTACTTTTCTTTACGTTTTTGGAACCGATTTTCCGAAACCTCTCATTCATGTAGAACGTGATTTTTTTAAAGAAACAAAATGTCGCCGTTGATGTGGGGAGTAACGAGCGTAGCCACCGTTATGTCTACTGAGCGAAAAACGACTTACGACCCCTCATGTTTTCACGAAAAATCACAAAAACGCGAGCGTGAAATCGAAAACGCAAGTCGAATAAAGCGAAAATTAATTAATTCGGCTTTCCAGTCCGTAAAAAGTGAGATGAACTTTTTTTTATTGACACGAAACCCACCTTGACGTTCTTTCACGTTTTGGACTTGGGAGAATACTAATACTTCATGGACAACAGACTTTTTTTTTTGGAGATAGGCCAATAATGCGAAATTCGATTTATGTCATCGGGAGAAAATCATTTTAAAATTCTCTTTTTACCATAGTAAACTCCACTTTTTTTTATGAAAAAAAATTTCTCCAAAACTTTCATGTTTTTCCGTACGTGGGTCGTACGTACGACCTGGAATTTTCATTCAGAAATTTTTCTTCAACCGTGTGAAGTTTTACATGACTTTCCCTCTCTTCTACACTATTTTTTCACGGTTTCCGCCATTTTATGGACGCCGTTAAATACTGGAAAAATCGTATTTTTATTCAGATTAATCAAATTATTCCATTTTTTTTTTCACTGCATAAAACGTGTCATAACAGCTTCATGTTATTATTTATTCGCTTTCTTGAACAAGAGAAACAAACAATAAATTACTTATGAAACTGCATGAACAAAAGAAGCATTTTAAAGGAAAATTTCCAACTTTTATGCCTCAAAACTTTATATATTCAGTAAATTAATAAATAAATTCATTGCAAGAATTAAAACTACCAAAAATCCATTGAAAATGGGGCTTCTTTCTCAAAAAACGGCAAAAAAAAACCAAAAATCCTTTGAAAATGGGGTTTCTTTGTCAAAAAATGGCAAAAAAAACTACCAAAAATCCTTTAAAAATGGAGTTTCTTTGTCAAAAACGGCAAAAAACTACCAAAAATCCTTTGAAAATGGGGTTTCTTTGTCAAAAACGGCAAAAAAACTACTAAAAATCCTTTAAAAATGGGGTTTCTTTGTCAAAACGGCAAAAAACTACCAAAAATCCTTTGAAAATTGGGTTTCTTTGTCAAAAACGGCAAAAAAACTACCAAAAATCCTTTGAAAATGGGGTTTCTTTGTCAAAAAACTACCAAAAATCCTTTAAAAATGGGGTTTCTTTGTCAGAGAAACGGCAAAAAAACTACCAAAAATCCTTTGAAAATGAGAATTCTTTGTCAAAAAACTACCAAAAATCCTTTGAAAATGAGAATTCTTTGTCAAAAAACTACCAAAAATCCTTTGAAAATGGGGTTTCTTTGTCAAAAACTACCAAAAATCCTTTAAAAATGGGGTTTCTTTGTCAGAGAAACGGCAAAAAAACTACCAAAAATCCTTTGAAAATGAGAATTCTTTGTCAAAAAACTACCAAAAATCCTTTGAAAATGAGAATTCTTTGTCAAAAAACTACCAAAAATCCTTTGAAAATGGGGTTTCTTTGTCAAAAACTACCAAAAATCCTTTAAAAATGGGGTTTCTTTGTCAGAGAAACGGCAAAAAAACTACCAAAAATCCTTTGAAAATGGGGTTTCTATATAAAAAAAAACCGCAGAAATTACCAAAAATACTTTAAAAAAGAGGTTTCTTTGTCAAAAAACGGATGAAAAATCCTAAAAATCATGTAGTTTTTTAGAGAAAAAAACTGTTTTTAGTCTTTTTATGTGTTTTCTATGAATATTTAAAGAAAAGTATTTTTTTTTTGTGAATGGGAGTCCTCCTGGAAGCCAAGTTCTAAGGGAGGAAACAATGAAGACAAAAGGAGAATGGAAACAGGATGGGTGCGTCTCGTTTATTTCGTCCGAACGTCAATTCCGCGGAATAAAGATGGGGCAATGGACTTAAAATTAGCCTTTTTAGCCGCCCCCCGTCAAAGACCACAAGGGCTCAAAAAACCTACATTTCCGCCAAATAGTGCGATTTTACATTATGAACAAAGAAGTAAGCTTTCACGTAATAAATTATGCAACCTTATTGTTTTATTAAGTGTGTAATAATTAAACTCTGGTATTTTTTTTTGGTGGTAAAATTTTCTTTTAAAAAAAGAGGAACTCCAAAAATGAAAACATAGACAGAATTAGAGCGTGAAATGATTATTCTATTTTGTCAAAAGTACTAAAGCTCAAACAAAATTACTATGTATATAAAAGTACTGAATAAATCGTTTCCTCAAAAACCAGCCATGGAGGGTAATACAATAACTGAGAAAGTAAAAAACTGTTAATATGTAATCGATTTTAAATGCACCTATAAGCCCCAAAATATTTTTTCTCAAAGATTTCCTTTTTCAAAAGGGAAAATGTTACGAGAAGCCTGATATAACCCAGTGGAATCTTGCAGAAAACGACAAAGTTTCTCGCCATTAACCTAAAGATTCATGCTTAATAAACATTTAGGATGCAACAATTAGTTATCGTAAGAGATTAATTGAATGGGTAATCTGGATTACGCGTTTAAAGGACGCGGACATCCGAAAAAACCGAGTTAGATAATTACCCATATGTATTACATATTTCAAGTTGAAAAGATCAGAGTTTTTGGGCCAACCGGCCTATTTTTTCGAACTTACACGGAAATCTTAAAACGTAATCAGAACCTAATTCTATATAATCTTCATTCGTACAAATCTATGGTTTTAGAACTAAAATTCAGCTTAAAAGGGGGAAAAAAATAGGGTTAGTATTGGCATGAAGCTGCCACAACGAGAACTTCCTCAAAGTAGGGAAATTTAACCATTTTTCAACCTGAAAAACGAATGCTGAATCAAGGGAGATAAAATGAAAGTCATCGCCCAGCCAGGCTAAAGGGAACGGGCGAGCAAGAGCAGCCCTTTCGCTACTGTCGATTCATTTCTTATTTTAAAATTAATTTTACATAATTAATAGCTATGTTCCAACCGCAGTTTGAAACTCCTGGAGCATGCGTTGAAGGATTTGGACGTCAGATGACTTCAGATTTGGCGGACAAACGATTCGACGTCTAATTTTACGTCGAAATCCTTCTGCGCATGCTCCAGGAGTTTTAAACTGCTGTTGGAAAAAAGCTAAAATAAGGAGTAACCGGTAAAAAGATCGGACCTGAAGTAGGGCAAAAGAAAATTTTAATTTGAGAGATCTCCGCCATTTTTTCGAGTTAAAAAAAATTTCAAGATAAAAAGGAAAAAAAATGTTGCCAATTCGGTGAAAACTGGATAAAAAGGCAGCCATGAAGTGATCCGGAGACGGACGGTCGGCACTATAGACAACCTCATGATCTGAAAAGATAACTTATCAGTCCTGGAAGTACCCTTTTTTATAGACCGTCATGTATCACAATTCTTCTGTCAAAAAACCTCAGGTTTGAGACCCAATATTCTGAGAAATTTAAAATAGGTATTACAGAAAGTAGCCAACTCTCAGAGCTCTTTAGTTCCGTTATTTTTTGCCAGAAGAAAAACGTAGTTTTTATTTACAAAAATCATTCCGATTTTTCTTATATTTTCTCATGATTGTCAAATTTACAAGTTCCCATGTCCGCTTATCGGAAGGTCATTCACAACTGTCAGAACAAATCGTTAGCGTTTTTTTCCTCAATTTTTTTCTGTTAAGGCGCCTTTTTTTCTTCAAAACTTTTTTCAAATGACTCAGCTATGTCATAACAAGAATGTTAAAAAAAGAAAAAAAAATTTTCAACCTCAATTTTATTTAAAATACGATAAAAGTCGGTAATCTGAACATTGTTGACGGATTGATTAAGTTGAATTGATAAAGCGTATTTTTGGGCGTTTCAATTAAAATATGAGGCTTTTGTAGGGGAGGACCCTTCTCTTTAAATGGAGCCTCAATGGAAGAATTCCAAGTCCAAAGCTGCTAATTTGCTAATCGTTAAGTAACTAAAAATAAAAAGGATGGTCCCTGACCCGACATTTGAGAAAATCTTTTTAAGAAAATAAAAATTGACGATAGGAAGCAAAAAATGGAGAAAGTCATGTTCTTTCCTGCGTAAAGCTTTCCTGAATATTTTTTATTCTTTTAGCACTTATTTCACGCATCCTCTTATTTTTCAACGCCACATTTCAATGAGGGATCAATGCGGAAATCAAAAATTAAAAATAGATTTTTTTTCTTTGAAATTTCACTCGGCGATTTTTTTTTAAAGATCCTCGACCACTCTCTCCCTCGTCGCCCTAGTTAGCGTATCTGGGCCTGGGTGTTTAGCAAAGTGTAATTAGCTTCTCGAGGAACTAGTCTGCTCCCGAAATTCGAAGAAGGGGCCCCGAGGCGTGGTCTTCAACCTTCGACGAAAGAAAAAGTTTTTACGAATAGAAATCGCCAATATTTGACCTTACGTCTTAATGAATCATTATTTCAACCGCACAAAAAAAGGGACTTTTCGCTTTTTATCAAAAAATTCAAACGATTCAATCAAAACGCCCAAAACTACAACGCAATAATTCATTTTGAAAGCTTTCACTCGTGGGAATGACTGCGATTTTTGATCAAACATTTTGGCAAAAACCGGCTTTATGCCTACAATTAACTTCCTAAAAAAGGATAATCATCTTGGGAGAAGACGTGTCAACCTGTAATACCCACGTTAGACAGTTTTAAAATCAAAACATTTGTAATATTTTAGGCTAAATTTGTTACTTTCTTCTACTGAAACAAACAGATTTTTTTCGTTCTATCTAAAAGCTTTCGAAATATTCTATTTCTATCTTTATCTCCTCTCATTTATCTCGTCGAGAGAACAATTTTTGAACATTTAAAGTTTTTAGACAGTTCTAGTTTTTTTTAATCTTCAAGGGCCTTTAAAGTTGGGCGTAAGATTTTAGTATTAGAATCTCGGTTTTCAATTTTTTTAGGATTTTTGATCGTTTTCCTCGTATTTTTTAACAAAGAAACCCCATTTTAAAGGATTTTTAGGAGTTTTTCTTGGCTTTTTTGTAAAGAAACCCATTTCAACAGGATAATCAGTGCTTTTCTTCGGTTTTTTGGCAATGAAAATTCATTTTTACCCCATTCTTAAAGGATTTTTGGTAGTTTTTCTCGGATTTTTGACGGATAAACCCGCATTTTTAGACTTCCTCAGCCTTTTTACTAACCTTAGGCTATCCACCCAAATCCCAGTTTTAGTTAAGCCTTAAAGATGGGTTTTTAAGCAAAATTTTCGATTGAAAAATCAAAAAAAAGTTGACCGGTCCGCTAGCTAAAAATTTGGGAATCCCGAAATCAAGAATCGTATACTGTGAAGTTTAATGTTTACCAATGAATTGTGGACCGTGAAAACATTCCATATTTATGAAGTTAAAATGCAACAAAAATCATCTCATGAAATTAAGGAAAAAAGATAAAAGTGAGAGTAAAATTTCCCCATTTAAAAACTGGTCTTCCAAAAAAAATTACAAAATCTTTGATTTTCTCCCGAACTGGTTTTAACTTCTCCTTCCGTCTATAAAAGACAAAAACTAACGAAAATGAGTAAAGTGTATTTTAATTAGAGATAGAAACGGGTCACAGAGTCCACGTCGGACTTAATTGACTTATGATTGAAGCCTTTCGAATGATAGATCCTGCACATTTCCTTATTATTAAAAGTCGGCCAAAAGTTTCGACGAATAGTACGAGCATTTTTTTTAGGCTTCAAAAATGGTGCAATGATCTCCAGGTGAGAGTTTAAAGATACAGGAAGTCTCCTGGTATCCATTCTTGGAAATAAAGCGAATGATTTGATGGGAGAAAAACAACTGGAGAAGGAGAAGGATGATTCAACTGACCCCTATTCCTTCAAGAGACTCTTTGACTCACGCTAATTTTCTCCCTACACTTCCGTCCGCTTTTATGATCCCTCTTGCCCTTTATAAAATCGAGTTTTCTCTCTGCATATTGATCAGGCCATTGTTAAGAATTTCCATCGGATTAGCCACAGCCATAAGAGAACAATTTTTGGTCAATTTTGTAGGACGTGGAAGAAAAATAAACAATTTTAGTTTAAAATTATTCTCCATGACTCACCAATAATTTCTGCCTAAATAATTTAGCTACGACTAAAACTTCCTCAAAGAGAATTTATTGTGATACCCTCCATATAACGGTCTTGGGTGGAAAGGAAAACTGATCTTTACCGATCATAAGGTTGTCTGTTGTGCCGGCCGTCCGTCATTTTTTAAGGAACGCTTATCGGCCACAATTTTTGTCCAATTTTCAACCAAATTTAAACTTTTTTTGCTAAATTGAAACAGTTTTTTTTGCAAAAATGACGGAGATTTGTCTGTCTAGTGGTAAACTTAAATTTCTCAAAGAGAAATTTCTAAAATCAATATCTAGCATACCTAAATTTATTGGTGTTTTCACACCAATTTGGTGTTTACGTTTTGAGGATAGCGAAGGAATAGATTTGAGCAGCTGGGTGCAATAGTTTTGGTCATAAAAATAGAGATTTGTGTGTTTAGTCTTTTTTTTTTGGTAAACTATTAAATTTCTCAAAGAGAATAGGAACATCAATATCTAGCACACTTAAATTTATTGGTGTTTGCACACCAATTTAGTGTTTATGTTGTGGGATATGGTGGGTGCAATAGTTTTGGTCATAAAAATATTAGAATTTTACCTTGATGAATCAATCGATTTGTGGCATTTTCAAAAATATTTGAATTTCAAATGGTTTTGGAATTTAAATTTAAATTGAAAAATGAGGTGATTTTGAAGTTACTTCCTAATTTTTGTTTTACTCAAAAGAAGTTAATGAATTACCCTACATGTACGGTTTTTGGAAGGGGGTCTTCCCCCCGGAAAAGTTATTCATGAGGTTGTCTGTGGTGCAGCAAGCTAAATTTTGATGTTTCCGACAATAAAAACGATACTCCAGATGTCCATGCTATCAGGGAACTTTGATAAGCTGGATGGGTGTGGGAGAGTGGGTTGTCGATGGACCAACATGCTTCCTTCAAAATTTTAAACTTTTCGGGCAACCTTTGATTTTTCGTGAGGCACTTACGATTCTTTGACTTTTATCAGGTGCTATGACTGTGACATGATGGGACTTGTTCTGCGTGGCTAGAGAATCTCTCGATCCAAACTCCTGCCTGATCCTGGTCCCTATCAAATTTGGAACTTTAGCGACGAGCGATAGCCTGCGGGAAAGGCGACGGCCGAGACGAGCCCGCCGTGTCGAGCCGGTTCGCGTCACCTCATCCATACTCGGAAAAAAAAAATCACTCAAAACACTTCCACCGCTTGTTGACACTATGAAAGACGCACATGGACTAAAAAAAGAGGGAAGGCTTCTTCAGCGTCTTTTTGGTGGGGAAAACGCGAGGCGCGAGTCAGCTGAGGAGCCGAGGGCGGGAGGTCTCCTTGCGGGAGGGGGATCCCATCAAAACCGTTCCGTTGGTCTCGAATTATCGTCCTCCCGCTAATAATACATTTTAAAACGCACTACCGTTCGAAATACTGACCACACTTTATGATTACTTCCGTTTCATAAGATGAGCCAGATTCCCCCCCCCCCATCCCCCCCCCAAAATTAGAATCCAACCATAATATTTTTTCGAATGCTCTATTAATGTACCCCAGAATTAAATTTTCCCTAATGAGAGCGGGGTCCGCCAAGCAGGGAGTGTTCAAATCTTAAGGCGGACATCCACCATTTTAAAAATTTTCAAAAAAAGCATATTCAGCTATCTACGACAGAAGATTCTTTAAAAATTTTAAAAATAAGATGACGACGCCTAAAGAAACTGGCCTAAAAATTGAATGTGGCGGCGGATGTCACAAATAATCTTTAGTTAAACTGAAAATTTTTAATCATAAAAATAACTACCTCAGCATTCTCACTACCGAAATATTTGTTTCGTTCCAACCGCAGTTTGAAACTGATTTGAAACACCTGGAGCATGCGCAGAAGGATCTGCACGTCAAATTTGACATCAGATGACTTCAGATTTGAAGTCCAAATCCATCTGCGCATGCTCCGAGAGATTAAACTGCGGTTGGAACAGAGCTATTAATTCTCAGAAAAGATTACGATCATATTGTGGAAAAAGAGGACAATGGAGGGAGAGTCTAGATGGGTCTGGTCATCATTTAGATCTGAATAAGCATTTTCTATAAATTCAATAAAATTCATTATTTCCTGTGACTATTTAACTAATTTGAGCAATAATTACTAATAATTATTTTAAAAAACTCACCTTTAAAAAAGAAAACTAAGTAGATTTCCAAGAAAAGAAAACACCAGCCGCACTGACTTGTTCGTGCAAGTGAAATAATCGTGCAAGTGTTTTGTCATCTTCCCGCCTTCTTTTTCCAGCGATAAAATTTTATTGTAAAAAACAAAACTGTGATTTCTTAAAATAAAGTTAAAATGATAAGAGTATTTTTATTTTTTAATATTTAGACTTAAAATTGAATTTTAATTTTATGGAGCAAAATCTTAGGTGAGAACAAGAAGGCACTGTTTTCTTCAGAAGGTTCCCCCTGAATCATCCCCTCCCCAAACCCTAGTTTACTTCGGTTCGGAATACAGAATTTCGCTCATCCGCCTTTCAAAAAGTAAATTTAATTCAAAATCTTATTTTCTTATATGTACATAACTACCTTTTCTACCAACACATTTTCTAGTCTATCAGTGATTGTTTTGGAGGGAAAAAAAATTACCTATCAAGTTTATTTTGAACAAGATGCCCCCTCCCAACTTTTCTATGTTTATCAACCCTATTTTAACTTCCTTAAAGAAGTTATTGTGATACCCTCCATGTCGGGTTTTTGGGGAGGGTCTTCCGGGTCCGGAGGGTAAAATCGAATATTGATCTTTACCGATCTCAACTTTGTCTGTGGTTCCGGCCGGCCGGCCGTAGCATTTTTTTCCGGAACACTTTACGGCCACAGTTTTCATCCAATTTTCACCAAATTTTACACAAATTTCTTTAGCCGGTGAAGAAGAATATGACGAGGGCGATTTTAGAATTTCTAAATTTTAGAATTAGGAAAAAGGAAAAAACTTTGAAAATTTTTTGAAAAAAAGAACTTAAAAAATTTTCCAAAAAAAAAAAAAAAAAAACCCCGGAAAATTTTTCGCAAAAACAAACTTGCAAAATTGTCCTTTATACTTTCCTTCCTACTAAATCCCCTTTCTTTATACTTCCCCCTCCATTATACTTCCCCCTCTGTTATACTTCCTACTCCGTTATACTTTCCCCTCCGTTATACTTCCCCCTCCCATATACTTCCCCTCCGTTATACTTCCCCTCCCATATACTTCCCACTACGTTTTACGTCCCCTCCGTTATACTTCCCCCTCCTATATAGATACTTCTCTTTAAGGAAGTTTCGTTGGAAGCTCTTCAAACCAGTACTTTCTAGTCTATCAGTGATTGTTTTGGAGGGAAAAAAAATTACCTATCAAGTTTATTTTGAACAAGATGCCCCCTCCCAACTTTTTCTATGTTATCAACCCTATTTTTTTCTCTTGTCTCAAAAATTTTCGTAAATTCATTAGCCTTATAATTATAACTATAAGCCTCTCATTTTCACCGGTAAAAAGGGTCAGGTAGCTAAAAAGTTAGGAAACCCCTTTCCTATGACTTGGATTAAGGATGATTCACACTAGACCGTGCCGGGGCCGTGCCCGGGCCTCCTCCGGGTCATAGCAACCGAGCGGTGACCGGGACGTGTCGGAGCCTCCATGCATACTACAAACAGTTCCGTCCGGGCCGAGGCCGAGAAACCATCTATTTTTTGTCAAAATGAACTTTTCCGAAGAAGAACTTATAATGATTGCGGTAGCCCTTGATGATAAAGAAATGAAGAATTTAGGTGCTCTACGGAGCAGATCAAGAAGATGGAACGTGCATATAACATGGAGAAAACGGAAGCTGGAGGGAGAATTTGCCACGCTATATAGAGAATTGTTGAATGATGAAACTAAATTCTATGGTTATTTTCGTACGAAAATAACCAAATATATATATATTTTCAACCAAATAAATATATTTTCCAAAACTGAACCGGGCCGGGTCCGGGAAACAATCCCCTTCTCCTTTTCGGACCGGGCCACGGACGTGGCCCGGTCACGGTCACGATCACGTCACGTGCCCGGCACGGTGCAGTATGCACAGCTTCATTGAAGATGCCCACATGATTCTTCACCGTGTCCCGTCCGGGCCCCGTCCGAGCCTCGCCCCGGACCCGGCACGGTCTAGTGTGAATCATCCTTTATTTATTTTATTAACTTCCTTAAAGAAGTTATTGCGATACCCTCGACGTCGGGTTTTTGGGGAAGGGTCTTCCAGACCCCGGAGGGTTAAATCGAATATTGATCTTTACCGATCTCAACTTTGTCTGTGGTGCCGGCCGGCCGGCCGTAGCATTTTTTTCCGGAACACTTTACGGCCACAATTTTCATCCGATTTTCACCAAAATTTCACCAAAATTTCTTTAGCCGGTGAAGAAGAATGTAACGAGGGCGATTTTTGAATTTCGAAAAAATGGCGGAGATATGTCTGTTTGAAATTTTAAAAAATGTGCTGCGGCCGAACCGTTAATCCGATTTTCACCAAATTTTCACCAATTACTCCTTATATTTTTAAGAATTTTTGGTGTAAAAAAATTGCGACTTTTAATCATTAATTTTTTTTAGTAGGGAGAAATTTCGTACTTCTACCCTTTATGAGAGGCACATCCCTAGGCCAAAGAGCCCATTATTTCTACCTTGAGACTTAGAAAATTTTTCGAAAAAAACTTTGAAATTTTTTGAAAAAAAAAAAAAAAATTTTTTTGGACAAAAAAAAACTTTGAAAATTTTTCGAAAAAAAAAAAACCCGGACAATTTTTCGAAAAAAAAAAAAGGAAAACCCGGAAAATTTTTCGAAAAAAAAAAGGAAAACCCGGAAAATTTTTCGAAAAAAAAAACTTTGAAAATTTAAAAAAAAAAAATTTTTGGACAAAAAACTTTGAAAATTTTTCGAAAAAAAAACCCGGAAAATTTTTCGAAAAAACAAACTTGGAAAATTCTCCTTTATACTTTCCCCCTACTACATCCCCTTCCTTTATACTTCCTACTCCGTTATACTTCCCACTCCGTTATACTTCCCCCTCCGTTATACTTCCCACTCCGTTATACTTCCCCCTCCGTTATACTTCCCCCTCCGTTATACTTCCCCCTCCGTTATACTTCCCCCTCCGTTATAATTCCCCTCCGTTATACTTCCCCCTCCGTTATACTTCCCCCTCCGTTATACTTCCCCTCCCATATACTTCCCACTACGTTTTACGTCCCCTCCGTTATACTTCCCCCTCCTATATAGATACTTCTCTTTAAGGAAGTTTTCGTTGGAAGCTCTTCAAACCAGTACTTTCTCTTGTCTCAAAAATTTTGGTAAATTCATTGGCCTTATAATTATAACTATGTATAAGCCTCTCATTTTCACCGGTAAAAAGGGTCAGCTTGCTAAAAAGTTAGGAAACCCTTTCCTGTTGACTAGGATTTATTTATTTTTTTTTTTTTCTTCGAAGTCTTCTTTACATGTTTTATTTAGTACCTTACTATATTTTTCTAAGAAAGGCATTTGGAAATGTCTAACTTCTCAATGATTTATGACTGAATTGTAGAGGAGGAACATTTTTCCTAGGTTTTCAGGAAAGCAAAAATACTGATTAATTTTTCTTTGGAATCAATGTATCACCTGTTGGCTAAACGTGAACTACCCTATATGGGATATAACGATGATTTACCTGTTTGAAAATGGGTACAATTTGCGGCAAACATCTTCTTTAATGTGTTGAAGGTAGCGTTCCGCTAGGAGTTCTAAAAACGCGAGATCTCAGGAAAGGCTGGACCGATTTCCTTAAATTGCCACTTTTGGAAAGCTAGTTTAAAGGCCCTTCAAAAAGGTCTAAGTTGTCTACCCTGTATATCTAACCATTTTCGGGATATTTGAGTCTGAAGCTGTAAGAATGAATATTCCCCCAAGTCAAACTAAAAACGCGTAATCTCAGGAACGGCTGGACCAAATCCCTTATATTACCACTTTTTGAAAAGCTAATTTAATGGCCCTTTAAAAAGGTCTAAGTTGTCTACCCTGTATATCTAACCATTTTCGGGATATTTGAGTCTGTAGCTGAAAGAATGAATATCCCCCCAAGTCAAATTAAAAACGCGTAATCTCAGGAACGGCTGGACCGATTTCCTAAAATAACCACTTTTTGGAAAGCAAGTTTAAAGGCCCTTCAAAAGGGTCTAAGTTGTCTACCCTTTATATCTCACGGTTTTCGGGATATTTTCGTTTTAACCATTTTCGGGATATTTGAGTCTGAAGCTGTAAGAATGAATATTCCCCCAAGTCAAACTAAAAACGCGTAATCTCAGGAACGGCTGGACCAATTTCCTAAAATAACCACTTTTTGGAAAGCTAGTTTAAAGGCCCTTCAAAAAAGTCTAAGTTGTCTACCCTGTATATCTCTAACCATTTTCGGGATATTTGAGTCTGAAGCTGTAAGAATGAATATTCCCCCAAGTCAAACTAAAAACGCGAGATCTCAGGAACGGCTGGACCGATTTCCTTAAATTGCCACTTTTTGGAAAGCTAGTTTAAAGGCCCTTCAAAAAGGTCTAAGTTGTCTACCCTTATATCTCTAACCATTTTCGGGATATTTGAGTCTGAAGCTGTAAGAATGAATATTCCCCCAAGTCAAACTAAAAACGCGAGATCTCAGGAACGGCTGGACCAAATCCCTTAAATTACCACTTTTTGGAAAGCTAGTTTAAAGTCCCTTCAAAAAGGTCTAAGTTGTCTAACCTGTATATCTAACCATTTTCGGGATATTTGAGTCTGTAGCTGAAAGAATGAATATCCCCCAAGTCAAATTAAAAACGCGTAATCTCAGGAACGGCTGGACCGATTTCCTAAAATAACCACTTTTTGGAAAGCTAGTTTAAAGGCCCTTCAAAGGGTCTAAGTTGTCTACCCTTTATATCTCACGGTTTTCGGGATATTTTCGTTTTAACATAATATCTAACCATTTTCGGGATATTTGAGTCTGAAGCTGAAAGTACCCTATTAATAGGGTTAAATTACCAACTGAATTCGATTCACCACAAAATTTACCATCATAAAGAATGCCAAACTCAAAATTGATAAAAATTGAGATAGCATGTTAGAAAAGCTAGTATCGGTTAAAAGAGACAATAATTAATTTTAAAAATATGATTTATTGCACCTCACTCCACCATATAAGTCTAATTATTACAATATACGCAAAGTTAAATGAAAGTACTTATATTGAACAGAAAGTAAAGATTATAAAAAAATTACAGAATATTACATAATACTCTAATGTTTATTGTCAAATAAAATGATTTATGTATAATATTTAAATATATACAACGAAATTACGGTGCATTTAATAAATTAGTGCCATTAAAAACGGTTTGATTTCAAAATGTGGTTATTTACATAAAAGAATGAAATTTTTATGACTAAAAATGACAGTTTTACTAATTTTGAATGTTTTCTTGGCATTGTTTTTGTTATAAATTGATAAAAGTCATTCTAGAAGGTTTAAAGTGCTGTTAGTCTTTCGGAGTTGGGCTCTCCAGGGGATGATTTGAGTGACTTCGTCTTCGTTTGTTTTGGTTCCTTTTCCTGAGGTTTTTCTTGGGGTTTCTCTTCTGGAAGTTTGTTCTCTTTGTTTTCTGGCACTGGGGCGGGTTTGGCTTCTTCGTTTGAGGGGTTGCTCTGAGGTCCTCTGAAAAAATTGTTTAAAAGTAGTCTTCAAAAATTTTTTAAGATTACTTCTTTTGAAGAAGGTGCCTCTTCCAGGCTGGAATCGCCTGCAGTCTTTTCAATTCGGCTTCTTTCGCGAGCTCCTCTTCCATTTCTTTTCTCGCTTTTTCAGCAGCCTTTTTAGCAAGCATCTGCCTCTTCCAAGCCGGAATCGGGTTTCCGGCTGAATCCTTGTCAGGCACCTAAAATTCACAAAAAATTATAGGATTTGATAAAAAGGGTGTAGTGTTTTAAGGCCCCAAAAATTAAAACTCTGACAAAATGAAACTCGGCTAAAATCTACAAAATTCAAATTACCCTGTGGCTGAGTTTCATTTTGTACACCTAATAAATAAAACTTGTAGGAAATTTAATTCTCTATAATTTGCACTTAATTTTTTTTTCTGGGATGCACCATTTTCGGAAAATAATTTTTTTTAAAAATAAATTTATCTTGAAAACAGTGCGTCCTAGAGAAAAAATGAATAGAATAAAAATTAAAGAAAATTAAATTTCCAACTGATTTTATTTAGTGCATTTTTTCAACATCTGTAACGGTTTACGATTTACAAGCCTTTAAAAATTAACCTTCTTAATGGTTATACTTCAGTAACCTTCTTACACAGAGAAGGTCAACTTTTATGGACTTTAACGCCTAAAATGTTTAAAATTTTGAAAAAATGAACTACTAGGTGTACATACATGAAACTCGGCTAAAATCTACAAAATTCAAATTTACCCTGTGGCTCAGTTTCATTTTGTACACCTAATAAATAAAACTTGTAGGAAATTTAATTCTCTATAAATTTGCACTTAATTTTTTTTTCTGGGATGCACCATTTTCGGAAAATAATTTTTTTTAAAAATAAATTTATCTTGAAAACAGTGCGTCCTAGAGAAAAAATGAATAGAATAAATTAAGAGAATTAAATTTCCAACAGATTTTATTTAGTGCATTTTTTCAATATCTGTAACGGTTTACGATTTACAAGCCTTTAAAAATTAACCTTCTTAGTGGTTATACTTCAATAACCTTCTTACACAGAGAAGGTCAACTTTTATGGGCTTTAACGCCTAAAATGTTTAAAATTTTGAAAAATGAACTACTAGGTGTACATACTGAAACTCGGCTAAAATCTACAAAATTCAAATTTACCCTGTGGCTGAGTTTCATTTTGTACATCTAATACGTTAAAAGGGATGTTTTTGCCCAAAAACTAAGGAAAACGCCATAGAATTAGGTTGGCTCCAGAAAACCTCATCGTTAAAGATCACTTATGGGGTCAATAAGGCCCTTTTCAAAAACC
This sequence comes from Orius insidiosus, assembly GCA_014119065.1. Lineage (NCBI taxonomy): Eukaryota > Metazoa > Arthropoda > Insecta > Hemiptera > Anthocoridae > Orius > Orius insidiosus. Next base: position 34,515 of record JACGAQ010001939.1, read on the forward strand.
AGAATATGGTTACAATAACTTCCTTTTCAGAAAGTCGAAAATTTTGATCCCAATATCGCCTAATCACACTTTACGATGGGCGTAAAAAAAAAAATTACATCACACGGGAGTTTACTTACACCTACCTTCTCAACGAAAGAGTCGACAGTAAATTTTTTCGAAATGGTCGAAGCAATTTCTTTCCCTTGCTTTTCTTCCATTTTCACCCGTTCAACTTTGAGCTTTTTTATTCCGGAGATATCCCTCGAAAGTTTCAGTTCAGCGATCAAGTCCTCTTTCGCGTGCTGAAAAGGGGACTCCACTAAAAAAACAAAAAATTTTTAAAATTTTGATAAAAAAAATTACTTTTTAAAAGAAGTGTTAAAAAAATTATTATTAATATATTAAAATAGCAATTAGACGCAATTAAAGCTGTAATTGGAGCGGTCAGCGTTGAAACACGTATGCGGCATGATTAAAGTTTATTTTTGTGAAAGTCAGGTGCAAACAGAGCATCAAGCTCTTTCTAATTCCTTCAACATTTTTATTTTACGGGAAAAAAAGAAAATTAATCAATCTCCAAGGTTTCTTAATTTTACAGCAATTATTTTGATTGGTTAATTATAAAATATAACACTCATCACTCAAATACCTACCTGAAAACACCGAAAATTATTCTAGAATTTCTGAAATGTTTAAAAAAAAGCTTATCAATTTTTTTTCATTATTAAGAATTGTGGATAATGAGATGTTTGTTGGCTAAATTTTTAGAAAGAGCTTTTGTGAATTTCGATATCGGAAAAAACGATAAAGCCTTTATCGGTAGTTGCAAAGGGTTGGGAAATAATTTTATCAGTTTTCCAGGAAATCGAGACCTTTTGATAGAGGAATTGTAAAAATTTTATTGATCTTTTTATTTATTTTACGCTCTTTAGTGGGTATTAAAAGTTTTTACATTTTTTGGGAGGGTTTTTTAAATACCGAGAAAAAAAAATTAATTTTGTCCCAGATAAACCGACAAGGGAACAAGGGTGAACAGCCCAAATTTCTCCCTACTGATAAAGAATTTTTTAGTTTTAAAATATTAGGTGTTTTGGTGAAAATTTGGTGAAGATTGGGTCATAGTTCGGCTGTAGCGCATCAAACAAAATTTTTTGACGGACAGACCTAAAACGCATGATCGGTAAAGGTCACTAATTTTCTGGAAGACCCAGCTAAAGATCATTCATTTTTCTATGCTGCCAATCTGCCAAAAAACCGTACATGGAGGGTAATACAATCACTTCTTTTTGAAAATTAAAAAAAATTAGCAACTCTAATATGTATACAGGGTGTCCGGAAACACATGGCAAGCGTCTGGGAGAGCGTTAAAAAGTGGTTTTACGAAAAAAAGTTAAATGTAAACCCCCCTTAATTTAAATCAAAGAATTTGATGGTGTAGTTTAAAATCCGCCTGGATATACAGGGTGTCCCAGACACAACCTAACTTCGTTATTTCAAATGAGAACCCCTATTTTTTATTTCAGATTCGTAATCTACGCAAAATTTCAAGTAGATTTGAGTACTCATATGACGATTTTGGACAACTTTTAAAAAATGTCAAAATTTAGCGTTTTTTGCGCTAAACCGTTAAAATTGACCTAGGAGACTCGTTTTTTTTTTAATTCCACTTATTTTTTCCCGAAGAATCCAACTGTCTCAAATTTGAGCATCTTCGCATAATAATACCTAATTAAAAAGTGGCAATTTTTTTACACTCAAAATTCTTAAAAAGTATAAGGAGTAATTGGTGAAAATTTGGTGAAAATTGGACCAACTGCAACGGTTCGGCAGCGCATTTTTTAAAATTTCAAACAGACATATCTCCGCCATTTTTCGAAATTCAAAAATCGCCCTCGTTAGTTTCTTGTTCACCGGCTAAAGAAATTTGTAAAAATTTGGTGAAATCGGATGAAAACTGTGGCCGTAAAGTGTTCCGGAAAAAATGCTCAGGCCGGCCGGCACCACAGACAAAGTTGAGATCGGTAAAGATCAATATTCGAATTGACCCTCCGGGGTCTGGAAGACCCCAAAAACCCGACGTGGAGGGTATCACAATAACTTCTTTAGGAAGTTAAAAATTTGGCGATTGGCGCATTTTTTAGGCCTCATCCCTTAAATCGACGCTTTTGATCTTTGAAAAGGAAAAAAGGCATTAAATGTAGATAGAAGATAAAATCCCAATTACCCTCATTTTACATTAGCCCTTAGTTTAATTAGGTGATAATTTAAAAGATGCCCGTGTGAATTTTATAAATCAAAATGCAAATAAGTTTCTCGTTTTCATTTTTAAAAATCTTTTTTTTTCAGTTTGTTCGAAACTGGACGTCTCCTGGGGGTCTCGACCCGCCTTTGCTACACTTTATCGACCTCGTATTAATGACACAAAGGAAGAGAAAACGACAGAAATGCACATTTTTCAAGAAAAGGTAAGGGGATAACCGGTTTTTGAATATTATAAATTATAAACAAATAGAAGAGCGAAAGATTTTTATTTCATAAGAAAATAAGAAGGAATTAGCGAAAATTTACATTTGCTTCTTTTTATTGTTGAAGTGATAGTAAATCGGGACATTCAAATAACATTAATAAATTGCTGGAACTGGATTTAAAATGGATGAGGGGGCTGTGCCTTATCTCTTTAATGAGTGAAAAATTCTCAACGGCTTATTATTGCCGAAAATAACGGAATTGTTGAATTTCTTTTATTGATTTCGTGGCGGGTATTCATTCCCTCAGTTTGAAACTGGTTCGTAACAGGAGCATGCGCAGAAGGATTTGGACGTCCTTCAAATCGTTGTACATCAAATCTGAAGTCGTCAACGTCAAATATGACGTACAAATCCTTCTACGCATGCTCCAGTTACGAACCAGTTTCAAACTCCGGTAGGAGCAAAGAAAAAAGTGAAGTTTTAAAAATCACCTACAAATTGCTGTCCTGCTCATCAGCACTAGAATAACCGATGAAGGGCCTCCAAACTATGATGGCAACCTTGATTTTTTAAGCTCCGATAAAGTTGACTTTGGCCTTAATTCCCTCAGTTTGAAACTGCTGGAGCATGCGCAGAAGGATTTGGACGTCGTTCAAATCGTTGTACATCAAATCTGAAGTCGTCAGACGTCAAATATGACGTACAAATCCTTCTGCGCATGCTCCAGTTACGAACCAGTTTCAACTCCGGTAGGAGCAAGAAAAAAGTGAAATTTTAAAAATCACCTACAAAATTGCTGTCCTGCATCAGCACTAGAATAACCGATGAAGGGCCTCCAAACTTATGATGGCAACCTTGATTTTTTAAGCTCCGATAAAGTTGACTTCGGCCATAATTCCCTCAGTTCGAAACTGCTGGAGCATGCGCAGAAGGATTTGGACGTCGTTCAAATCGTTTGTACATCAAATCTGAAGTCGTCAGACGTCAAATATGACGTAAATCCTTCTGCGCATGCTCCAGTTACGAACCAGTTTCAAACTCCGGTAGGAGCAAAGAAAAAAGTGAAGTTTTAAAAATCACCTACAAAATTGCCGTCCCGCTCAACTAGAATAACCGATGAAGGGCCTCCAAACTTATGATGGCAACCTTGATTTTTTAAGCTCCGATAAAGTTGACTTTGGCCTTAATTCCCTCAGTTTGAAACTGCTGAGCATGCGCAGAAGGATTTGGACGTCGTTCAATTGTACATCAAATCTGAAGTCGTCAGACGTCAAATATGACGTGCAAATCCTTCTGCGCATGCTCCAGTTGACGAACCAGTTTCAAACTCCGGAGCAAAGAAAAAAGTGAAGTTTTAAAAATCACCTACAAAATTGCTGTCCCGCTCAACTAGAATAACCGATGAAGGGCCTCCAAACTTATGATGGCAACCTTGATTTTTTAAGCTCCGATAAAGTTGACTTTGGCCTTAAAAAAACAAAAGCAAATACCGTGACTAAAAGCCGATGATGGCACGATGTGCTTTGAAGACAGATCGAAAAAACGTGACTCGCCCTTTTTTTTCAAATTTTTTTAGACCTATTCGGTTCATTTCACAATTTAAAATCTAAAATAAACGGTGAGAAATTCCGAGCTGAGGTAAAAATGGGGAGACAAAAGGAATACGTATCTGGATACGATATATCAGAGCGAGTTTCCATTGTCTACCTTATTCAAAGCACGTTCCGAGCGGCTGATGAAGGCTCCGTAAGAGATCACGAAACGTCGAAGAAGACAATCAATCTCCTTTTCTCCACACCGCCTTCGACGTTTTAAAAGCTTTTAAACTATTTTATTCAACAAATTCAATTTATTAACCAAAAAACCGCGTTCTGACACGACCTCAAAAGCGTTCTTTCTTTCAATTTGATTTTATTCTCATACTTTCCCTAAGCGGAAGAATACTGGAGTGAAATTAGTGTCGGATAGGTCAATTATCAACTTGTTCTTGATGAAGACAAGAAGAGAAAACTGCTCACATTTTTTAAATATTTGACGATGGATGAGTTTTTCTTGATAAACCACTTGGGATCTTCTAAGAATGAAGATTGAAGCTGATGTGCGGTCTTGGGAAAGATGAACCCCTGGTTCAACACGAGGATTAGGGGAGGAATGACGTTGGCAATCCTGGCAACTCCACCCCCATCGCTGTTCTATAAATGAGGGAGAACACCATTCAACATAACGCATTTCACCCTAAAGGAGTATCAGAAAGCAGCATAAGAAATCTGTAGTTCACCATAATGAGTTTCGGCATAATGAATTGAAAAGTTCAAAAATTTTGAGCTTAGTGCATTTCAACATAAAGTGTTTCGCCATAAACGACTTTTTAAATAAATGCAAGTCGACATAAAAAAAAGTGCAAGTCACCATAAAACTGCTGTGGATTCTTGAAGGTTTCCGGAATTTTTAGGGATATTTAGGAGGCTGTGGATTCCAGAAGGTTCCTGGTATTTTGAGGGCTATTTTGGAGGCTGTGGATTCCGTATGGTTCCTAGGTTTTTAAGGGCTATTTTGGAGGCTGTGGATCTATACGGCTCTAGTGATTTTGGGGGCTATTTAGGATGCTGTGGATTCTTGAAGGTTTCCGGAATTTTTAGGGATATTTAGGAGGCTGTGGATTCCAGAAGGTTCCTGGTATTTTGAGGGTTATTTTGGAGGCTGTGGATTCCAGATGGTTCCTAGGTTTTTACGGGCTATTTTGGAGGCTGTGGATTTTAGAAGGTTCCTGGTATTTTTAGGGCGGTTTCGGAGGCTGTGGATTCCAGATGGTTCCTAGGTTTTTGATGGCTATTTTGGAGGTTGTGGATTCTATAAGGCTCTAGGGGGTTTTGGGGCTATTTAGGATGCTGTGGATTCTTGAAGGTTTCCGGAATTTTTAGGGATATTTAGGAGGCTGTGGATTCCAGAAGGTTCCTGGTATTTTGAGGGTTATTTGGAGGCTGTGGATTCTAGAGGGTTTCTGAAATTTTTAGAGCTATTTGGAGGCTGTGGATTCCAGAAAGGTTCCTGGTATTTTAGGGCGGTTTCGGAGGCTGTGGATTCCAGATGGTTCCTAGGTTTTTGATGGCTATTTTGGAGGTTGTGGATTCTATAAGGCTCTAGGGGGTTTTGGGGCTATTTAGGATGCTGTGGATTCTTGAAGGTTTCCGGAATTTTAGGGATATTTAGGAGGCTGTGGATTCCAGAAGGTTCCTGGTATTTTGAGGGTTATTTTGGAGGCTGTGGATTCTAGAGGGTTTCTGAAATTTTTAGAGCTATTTTGGAGGCTGTGGATTCCAGAAGGTTCCTGGTATTTTTAGGGCGGTTTTTGAGGCTGTGGATTAGATGGTTGCTAGGTTTTTTATGGCTATTTTGAGGCTGTGGATTCTTGAAAGTTTCCGGAATTTTCAGAGATATTTAGGAGGCTGTAGATTCTAGAAGGTTCCTGGTGTTTTGAGGGAAATTTGGAGGCTGTGGATTTAGAGGGTTTCTGGAATTTTGTGGGCTATTTTGGTGGCTGTGGATTCTTGAAGGATTCTGGTATTTTAAGGGATATTTAGGAGGCTGTGGATTCTAGAAGGTTTCTTCTGTCGTTTGGGCATAATCATAAACTAGGGACAGCGAAAGAGCAAGCCTTCTTTCGGCATTAATGGCGGAACGAGAATAACCTTAAAACTTGACAGATGGAAGTTAAAATAAATTTTTAAGGAGAATGGATTTTTTAGATTGTTCTTCGCAAACCAGTTACTCTTTTATTCTGAGTTGGTACGTAAAAATGTGTCGAGCTTGTTAACGCTTCTTCTTTGGAATCTGGGCTAACAACGCTCTTTTTTACGTTTGTTCCGCGTATTACACGTGATTCGCCATTTTAAACAGACGTTATAGAAAAAAAAATTTATTAAACTATTTTTAGTGCGCTAGTTTTGCTCGTTTCTGGTTCGTTTTTGAGTTGGACTCCTTGGGCGTTTTTTTCGACGATTACTTTTATGAGGAGGCATCTCGTCCACCAGCGATACCAGGGTATGAGGTGATCTTTGGCCATGAGATACATCGTGATGAGATACCCGAATATCATGACGATGAGAAACATAACGATGACTCCCTGCGTGTAGATGGAAGGTACGCCTAGTTTGAGACCTTCTAAAACAAAATATCGCATACCGAAAGCGCAAATGCAACAGAGTGCTATCGTCACCGAGGTCAATATCGCCGCAATGACAAGGTCTGATCTGAGCAGTATCCGATGGCGAGGATGCCTCACCCAAAGCCTTAAACAACCATCAGAACTCTAAAACGAAAAAAAACCATACCGTATCGACTGCGCGAAAGTGTACCTCCGTTTTCTTTTCGACACGAATTCAAACTTGCACAACTCACACTGAGGCTTTCCGCAAATGTTTAACCACTTCTCCAAACAGCTAAGATGTACGTTACCCAAAGTTCCTGCAAACAACGTAAAATTTGATTCGGAAAAATGTTAAACCTTTGCAGTTGCAAGGAGCGATTAAGCCTTCTCTGCTTTTGACTGTTTGGCATATTCTACATGCGCAGAGTGAAAGGTCGGATCCAGCATTCTCAAGGTCTTCCTTCTCATCTAATTTATCCATCGTCTTGCTACTACTTTGTGGAGAAGGCACTTTATTCACCGAATAACTTTTGAAACATGTGATTTGTCTATCATTTCAGCGATGGGGGTTGGTAGGATCATCTGTTCAAGGTCATTTCTCCCCAATCAACAACAAGCGAGTACGACATAATGCGGTTCGCCATAATGCATCTGACCATAAAATAGCAGAAATCGCGAGTTTATCCTAAAAATCTGCAACTCAATTAGTCGAAAACGCATTTGAACATAATCTCACCATAAGAAGAGATTTAACACTTGTTGTTTCGACATAAAATTTGTCGTTTCAACATAACACAGTTAAACATAAAGGAAACTTTCACTTTAAAGAACTTGTCGTTTCGCCACAAAACTGTTAAATTTTAAAAAAATTCGCTGCGGCCGAACCGTTGGTCCGATTTTCACCAAATTTTCACCAATTACTCCTTATATTTTTTAAGAATTTTAGGTGTAAAAAAATGGCCACTTTTTAATTATTCATTTTTTAACTTCCTTAAAGAAGTTATTGCGATACCCTCGACGTCGGGTTTTTGGGGAAGGGTCTTCCAGACCCCGGAGGGTAAAATCGAATATTGATCTTTACCGATCTCAACTTTGTCTGTGGTTCCGGCCGGCCGGCCGTAGCATTTTTTTCCGGAACACTTTACGGCCACAGTTTTCATCCGATTTTCACCAAATTTTCACACAATTTTCTTTAGCCGGTGAAGAAGAATATGACGAGGGCGATTTTTGAATTTCGAAAAAATGGCGAGATATGAAAAAAAAAAAAAAAAAAAAAAAAAAAAAAAAAAAAAAAAAAAAAAAAAAAAAGGAAAACCCGGAAAATTTTTCGAAAAAAAAGTCAGAAAATTTTTCAAAAAAAAAACTTTAAAATTTTTCGAAAAAAAAAAAAAAAAAAAAACCCGGAAAATTTTTATACTTTCCCTCCCTACTACATCCCCTTCCTTTATACTTCCCCCTCCGTTATACTTCCCCCTCCGTTATACTTCCCCCTCCGTTATACTTCCCCCTCCGTTATACTTCCCCTCCGTTATACTTCCCCCTCCGTTATACTTCCCCTCCGTTATACTTCCCCCTCCGTTATACTTCCCCCTCCGTTATACTTCCCCCTCCGTTATACTTCCCCTCCGTTATACTTCCCCTCCGTTATACTTCCCCCTCCGTTATACCCCTCCCATATACTTCCACTACGTTTTACGTCCCCTCCGTTATACTTCCCCCTCCTATAGATACTTCTCTTTAAGGAAGTTTTCGTTGGAAGCTCTTCAAACCAGTACTTTTAGTAGGGAGAAATTTCGTTCTTCTACCCATTCCGAGAGGCACATCCCTAGGCCAAAGAGCCCATTATTTCTACCATGACACTTAAAAAGTTCCGGTTTGAAGAGCTTCCAACGATAACTTCCTCAAGGATACAGGAGGAGGAAGTATTAAGTAGGAGAACTAAATTTTTGTAAAAGTTGTGAATAAATTTGGTGGGTATCGCAGTAAGTCTTGAGGAAGTTAGAAATTTAGGTATTTTGTTGTTCGTTTTCTGTTTTTGAAAAAAAAAAAAATAAAAATTAAGTACCTAATAAATCGCCATTTTATTTTCCGTTAAAAAATTCTTGAGGAAGTTAAAAAAAAAAAAAAAAAAAATTATTTTGAAAATTTTATATCAAGGTAGAAATTCAGTACGGTTAGCCAAAGAGAGGCCGCCCTCGAGCCGGCGAAGTGACTCACATTTCTGCCTAGAAAAAATTATTAAGTAAAAAAAATTTTGGAAAATTAAAATTTTAAAAACATGGAAAATTTTTAAATAATTCAAGGAATGTTTAGTGAAAATTTGGTGAAGATCGGACCAACAGTACGCCACAGCGCTCATTTTAAATCTTTGAGCAGTCATATCTCCGCCATTTTGAAAAATTTCGAAAAAAGCTCTCGTCATTTTCAAGATTTCTGTGAAAGGAAGCTTGTGTATAAATTTGGTGAAGATCGGATGAAAATTGCGGCCGTGAAGTGTTCCGGAAAAAGTGGCGACGGACGGCCGGACGGCCGGACGGCCGGACGGCCGGCACCACAGACAAAGTCAGGATCGGCAAAGATCACTTATCAGATTTATCCTACGGGGTCTGGAAGACCCTTTTCTAGTAACAGGGGTCGGAGGGTATCACAGTAACTTCTTGAGGACTTTTGAAAAAAAAAAATAAAAATTAAGTACCTAATAAATCGCCATTTTATTTTCCGTTAAAAAATTCTTGAGGAAGTTAAAAAAAAAAAAAAAAAAAAATTATTTTGAAAATTTTATATCAAGGTAGAAATTCAGTACGGTTAGCCAAAGAGAGGCCGCCCTCGAGCCGGCGAAGTGACTCACATTTCTGCCTAGAAAAATTATTAAGTAAAAAAAATTTTGGAAAATTAAAATTTTAAAAACATGGAAAATTTTTAAATAATTCAAGGAATGTTTAGTGAAAATTTGGTGAAGATCGGACCAACAGTACGCCCACAGCGCTCATTTAAATCTTTGAACAGTCATATCTCCGCCATTTTGAAAAATTTCGAAAAAAGCTCTCGTCATTTTCAAGATTTCTGTGAAAGGAAGCTTGTGTATAAATTTGGTGAAGATCGGATGAAAATTGCGGCCGTGAAGTGTTCCGGAAAAAGTGGCGACGGACGGCCGGACGGCCGGCACCACAGACAAAGTCAGGATCGGCAAAGATCACTTATCAGATTTATCCTACGGGGTCTGGAAGACCCTTTTCTAGTAACAGGGGGTCGGAGGGTATCACAGTAACTTCTTGAGGAAGTTAAAATTTTCGAAAAAAGAACTTAAAAATTTGTCAAAAAAACCCGGAAAATTTTTCGAAAAAAAAACTGAAAAATTTTTGAAAAAAAAAAAAATTAGAAAATTTTCGAAAAAAAGAACTGAAAATTTTTCAAAAAACAAAAAAGGAAAACCCGGAAAATTTTAATTTTTTGGGAAAAAAAACTTGCCATTATACTTCTCTCCGTTATACTTCCCCTCCCATATACTTCCCACTCCGTTACACTCCTCTCCCATATACTTCCCCCTACGTTTTACGTCCCTCCGTTGTAATTTCCCCTCCTATATAGATACTTCTCTTTAAGGAAGTTTTCGTTGGAAGCTCTTCATTTTTTTTCTTCTCCCTTTCTATACCGTGCCTAATATTGTCTAGGTTTGATTAATGTTGGACTTTTGAGCTTTCTCACGTTTCGTAATTAACTTTTTTATATTAACGATTTGTAAACGTCATTACGTGATACGCATGGCGCATATGGAGACGATATAGATACAAAGAGTCTTTTTTTCTCTCTCTCTCTCTTTTTTAGCCTTGTTAAATAAAAAAGGTAAAATTACAAAATACTTCTCTTCGCATTAGGAAAGCCGAGTGACAACAATTTCCACTTCTTTCAATCGCCTTTTTCTCACATAAAACTCTTTCTAGGACTCCCCATAACACCTTTTATCTTCATCACGTTTCTATCTAAATTGCCGATCTTACCACCTGCATACTCGGAAGCTTTATTTAACGGGGAGTTGAGGAGAGGGTAGTAGGAGATAAAAAAAGGGCTTGTCGCTAATTTCTCGGTGTTAAAATAATGACATGAACTTTTAGGTAGATTTCTTTTCTTCGAAATTTAATAAGGGCAGTAGTCGCGCTTAGGGCGTAAACTAAAAATCTTGTACTTTGAGGTTCCAATCACGATTCTACCTCAATATGATGCGCGGAAAGCAATGGTTGAGGGTAGATTTGAAACAGCTGGGTGCAATAGATTTGATTCGCTTGTGACGTCATGATGTTTGAATTTGACCGGGAATAGTTAGCACTAAAATTCAAAAATAACGTATGATAGGTCAGTCAAAGTACAGTAGTCAACGGAACAAACGGAAACTGTACTTTTTGTTGTATTTTCGTGAGATCATATGAGGAGATGAATGCCATCCTCATAGGACCTCACCCTAAAGTCCTCAAATATGAGTTTCCATTTTTTTTTTCTAGTCATTCAAAGTATTAGGTGTACAAAATGAAACTCGGCCAAAATCTACAAAATTCAAATTTGCCCTGTGGCTGAGTTTCATTTTGTACACCTAATAAATAAAAGTTGTAGGAAATTTAATTCTCTATAAATTTGTACTTATTATTTTTTTCTAGGATGCACCATTTTCGGAAAATAATTTTTTTAAAATAAATTTATCTTGAAAACAGTGCGTCCTAGAGAAAAAAATGAATAAAATAAAAATTAAGAGAATTAAATTTCCAACAGATTTTATTTAGTGCATTTTTTCAATATCTGTAACGGTTTACGATTTACAAGCCTTTAAAAATTAACCTTCTTAATGGTTATACTTCAATGACCTTCTTACACGGAGAAGGTCAACTTTTGATGGACTTTAACGCCTAAAATGTTCAAAATTTTTGAAAAAATGAACTTCTAGGTGTACAAAATGAAACTCGGCTAAAATCTACAAAATTCTTTACCCTGTGGCTGAGTTTCATTTTGTACACCTAATATAAAAGTCAAAGTTTACATAGGTTGATTTGAATTTTACTGGGAGTCTCTAAATCAGGCGATTTACGCATTTTCGTATGACGAAAGAATAGAAGTAACAGGTCCGTTTTTTTTTGTGCAAAATCGCGGAGGGAACGTCTGAAAACTGAAGTTATTACTACAACGGATGTGTATAAACAATTCGGAAGTGCCGTTGGGAAATAATTATCTCATGAAAAAAAAAAAAAAAATCAGGCGAAGGGAGAATAAAAAAGAATTTCTTTACCAACTTATTAGCGGGGAGAATGTAAAAGTCTTTGGGTTAATGTGCGGCTTTTTGATCAAAGAGGGGAGTTCTTGGTACTTCCGCAAGAAACAATCGTCCCATTAATCAAGGTGGCCGAGGGGACCGGACAGATCTTCAACTCCGACGCCCCGAACTCTCCAAGAGTCCCTTCCGTCTTTCAACGCCGACTTTTCGACTTGCGAATTTTTTTTCCTTTCTCCCGATAGTTGGGAAAAAATAACTTTCTTTGTTACAAAATATGAAAGATCGCTTTTTTTCCACTTTTCTCTTCCTTTTTTTTTATTGTGATAAAGTGAAGCCCCAGGAAATTGTGGAATTATTGACAAATTATGTTTGACCATAAAGGAAGTTGAATCTTTCCGTTATAGTTTATAGTTGCAAAAAAAAAGATTTTTTTAAAAAAGTAGTCTAGAAGACGACCTGCTCTCAACAAAATTATCGGGTGTCCGGAAACTGCAGTTAGAAACTCCTGGAGCGTAGATGACTTCAGATTTGACGGACTAACGATTTACGTCAAATTTGACGCGCAAATCCTTCTGCGCATGCTCCAGGAGTTTCAAACTGCGTTTGGAACAGGTTTTTCGCTACAGCGTCTTTGGTAGTTGTGAAATAAAAAAGAAAAATTCCGTTAAAAAATCGCTAATTTTCATTTTTGAAGTAATAAATTTGGGTTTAATTTGAAAAAAAAAATGCTATTAGGTGTACAAAATGAAACTCAGCCACAGGGTAAATTGAATTTTGTAGATTTTAGCCGAGTTTCATTTTGTACACCTAGTAGTTCATTTTTTCAAAATTTGGAACATTTAGGCGTTAAAGTCCATCAAAAGTTGACCTTCTCCGTGTAAGAAGGTCATTGAAGTATAACCATTAAGAAGGTTAATTTTTAAAGGCTTGTAAATCGTAAACCGTTACAGATATTGAAAAAAAATGCACTAAATAAAATCTGTTGGAAATTCAATTCTCTTTAATTTTATTCTATTCATTTTTTCTCTAGGACGCACGTTTTCAAGAAAAATTTATTTTAAAAAAATTATTTTCTGAAAATGGTGCATCCTAAAAAAATAATTAAGTACAAAATAAAAAATTAAATTTCCTACAATTTTTATTTATTAGGTGTACAAAATGAAACTCAGCCACAGGGTAAATTTGAATTTTGTAGATTTTAGCCGAGTTTCATTTTGTACACCTAAAAATATAATTTTTTTCATCTTCTTCTTCTTCATAAAACCACTTTTTAACGCTCTCCCGTGCTTCCGGACACCCGGTATAAAACCCCAAAAATCACGGGATCAAACTGCCGTAATGTTTGAAAATTTTACTTTTCGATGAAAAGACGATTTCCTAGAATCCAGAAGCTACTGAAAAAGATAGTTTTTTGGGAAAGCTCTTTAGGAAAAATCTTGTTTTTCTCTTTTTGCCAAGAATAGTCGCGAAACATTTTATTGAGATGTTTTTGGTAGACGACCCTATAAAGGGAAAAAACGACGTTTAATATTAAATTCAAAGCTCGTCGAAGGCTAACATACAAACTGGATTTAGAAAAGAAAAAAAAAGGACATTACCAATTACTATTTAACGGTTTTGTTCTCGTAAAACCTCATCAGACCACTTCTTAATTACAGGAGAACTTTTTTCTTAGGTTATGTCAACCTTTCCTTTTTCCAATAGAGACATCATCGCTTTTTGTTCAAGTTTTCTTCACGTTTTTGAAGTGCGCTTTACGATTTGAAGTTGGCATTCGGTATGAATTAAATCTTAAAGGCTGGGGGTTGCTTTTTCCATATTTGGGATGCTAAGCTATCTCGCGAACACGGCTATGGTCTTAAGTCGCTCCCGTGAGTTTTATCAGGGTCGACATTCTTCATTTACAATCGATTGTCTGGATTTATCGTTGGAAGGTCCTAGAAGTCACAAAACTTGAATGATCATCATATAAATTATATGTTTAACCTTATTTTTCTGGTTTTTAACATCTTTTCTTTCAGAGAATGTGACCGGGCGAGTGGATGCTACTTCGCCCGGACCAGACCTACGAGGACAAGGTTCCTCTGGGCTACTCCGAGGTCCAAAATCTTCTAAAAACGCTCAGGATCGAACCTGGCCTCCTCTGCAGATTTCGAGAACCTTTGCCCTCTCCATACTGTGAGTTTTTATCATTTTATCCTTTTCAATCTGTTCGTTAACTAACGTAAAAGGGCACCCTCGAAGCCCAAGTTTATTTACAATTCGAATTGTCAGATTCCAATGGAAGGGATAAAAAAAAACCTCTTCAGCTCTCCAAACAATGGAACCGTCTAGACCATAAATTAAAGAAAGAAAAAAACATCGGAAAAAAAATTTTTTTAAAAAAATCATGTTATAAATTCAGATTTTCACAAAAAGAAGGAAAAAAATTTTTCTTTAGAACAAAGTTCTGAGGTAGTACGAAAGGGAGCAGCACGATCTTGAAATCGTCGAGTTTCAACGCGAAACCACTACGGGGCGCCACGTGTATCAAATCGGCCTTTCTTCTTCCAGTTTAAAAAATAAAATTATACTTAAATTGGGCGGATTTTCTCTTAGGATGGTTTTTAAGTGAGTTGCTTT